>ML780019.1:671354-747350 GCA_009831015.1 Picea engelmannii | reverse complement strand
TCCAAGGAGAAGATCATGGAGATTTAGTTGTCATATCTTATCCAAGATATATGAGAGATATGTGTGAGGATTTGAAGGGATTATATTTTGTAATAAAGGGAAATGGGTTGAGAGAAAAGTGGATCTGTAATTATGAGATGTTTATCTTATTCTCAAAGCTCTCATGTATAAAAGAGAGTGCCTTCTCTTCATGAGAGGGGGGAGGAGAAGCATTATGATATAGAAGAAGAGAATCATTATTATGTAGATTGAAATGAGGATTCATTATTATGTAGATTAAGGGAATTGTTATGAGATAGGTTCTTGAGGAGAATTGTTATGATGTAGATTGGATTCAAGAAGATACTCCTTTTGTAAACCTACCTGTTGAAGATTAATGCAAGTTTGGATTCAATTTTTTTGTCTCTCTTCGAAGTTATCATCTGTTGATCTAAAGCTTCCATGTTGGCATCAACAAGGGCCACCGATCCAGCGTGGTAAGCTTATTGTAAATTGTTAGTGTAGATTTTCATTTCATGTACCTGTTATTTTGATTTCATGTTATTTTGTTTGATTTCACTATTCGAATATGTTTCGAAGTGTGGTAATGCAGGAACGGTTGGATATCCATATTTCACCATACATGAACTTTAATGGAGCATCCTACTTTTTCGTTTAGTTGCTCCAGGAGATAGAATCAAAGTTCATCTTTTCTTTTCATGAGCCATCAATGAACATGTCCATCACCTGAGCAAGAACTTTTTCTTGTTTATGAGTTTTGTTTTCCAGCTTTCAAATTGTGTGAAGATTGTCATTTTTAAAAGTGTGTTGGTTTCTAAATGGTTTTCTTATCTAATCTATACTAAACAGACATAGGAACCTATCTGTTATCGGCACATATAGTGCATCAACTCTACTGATTACGAATCCCGGTTGATAATTTATGTTTGGTAATATATTATGCATATAATTGCACCAACACTCTCTCATATATAATTGAGGTGAAGGAGGCCCTTTAAGCATGCAACAGAGCCCAATTCTGCCAGTTTTTGCTCTACAATGTTTTTCTCTCTTGTTCATTAATTGAAGTTGGGTTTCACTATATTTTTGTGTTCTCTGCATTATCTCTATGTATTTCTTGTTAAGTTTTCTCTACGGTTTAGCTCAAGTATGAGGTTTAATTAATTTTATCATTAGCATGAGCTGAACCATAACTACTGCAACAATACATTTGCTAACTGCAGTAAACCAATATCACAAGAAGAATAACCATGCACAAGAACAAAAGAAGTATCCTGGGAAACCCTTCTCAACAAGGGAAGAAAACCCAACCAATCCTTTGCTATATTCTTCAAGAGAAAGACCTCCCACACCATCACCAAACCTAGCACACAAGAGGGTGCTGTAATTCTCATAATTCCAGATCACAACTTCTGAAATCATGATATGACATAATGTTAAGTGTGTTTCCTCAATGGGGATTCACCTTTATTTATACAAGACTTATCACATCAAATAATGTGTCTATTGGCACAATAGGGTCGACCTCAATAACTTAGAATATAATTAATAATTACAATATTATTTATCTTTTACATTAATTATCTTTCACTTTATGATGGGCTCGACCTGTAACCTTTACATCACAAATAGGGTTACAGGTAAGTCTGACTCTTGGAAAATATAGCAAGGGATCTCACACACCCACTAGTGCTCATCCACTAGGGCACGCCCACCTGTGCTCAACCATAGGGACATCCAAGTCATCAGATCTCTATCTCATTGCATCTCACAGGAGAATCATCTGGACACATACTCACTGATGCTCAACCACTAGGATCACGTCCACCTGTTCTCATCCACAGTGATGTCATACTCAACAGATCTCTATCTAACTGCAACTCACAGAAGAATCATCTGGATTACCACATCGTCTCAACTCTCTACATAGAGGAGAATAATACTTTGTTTCATCTCCGTCTCAGAGAGAACGACACACCCAACTCATGGGATTCCTCAACCCACACATGGGCACACAAATTTCCATCTCCATCTCATAGAGGAACCACACACCCATCTCATGGGCACACCCAACTCATGGGCTTCCTCACCCCACACAGGGGCACACAACATTCCATCTCCATCTCAGAGAGGAACAACACACCCATCTCATGGGCACACCCAACTCATGGGCTTCCTCACAGGCCGACTCACTTAGTCTGTGTCCTGGAGGATGTCTCACGCAACTATAATCATCAACACTCCCTCTCAGCTAGGGATGCATTCTCCACTAGGCCAAGTCTCTCACTAAAGTACTCGAACTTCGTCTTGGTTGTAATCATAAACACTCCCTCTCAACTAGGGAGGTATTCTTCACTAGGAAAAGTCTTTCACATAAGTACTCGAACTTTGTCTTGGAAATAATCATCAACACTCCCTCTCAGCTAGGGAGGTAATCTTCACTAGGCCAAGTCTCTCACGGAAGTACTCTAACTTCGTCTTGGCAAGCATTTTGGTGAATATATCTACAATCTGATCATGTGTAGGAGGTTATTGTAGATGTACTACTTTCCTTTGCACTATGCCTCTGATATAATGATATTTTATCTCAATGTGTTTCAATCTATCATGAAACACATGGTTCTCAGATAGCTTCACACAACTCTAGTTATCACAATGAATAATAGGATCCATATCATAATCAAATAAATCTGTCAGAAGCTTGTGAATCCACACTGCTTCGCGAACTGCCATACTCAATGCTATATAATTTGCTTTTGTGGTACTCAAGGCCACATAGATTTGTTTCCTACTGCACCAAGAAACCTTAGCAGACCCCAAGGTAAAAAAAAACCAGACGTTCTCTTTCGTTCCACTGCGCTCCCTATCCAATCGACATATCCTTGCAAACTCAAGTCTACGCTGGAGGCATATCTCAGGTCATATCCAATTGTGCCTTGTAGATATCTCAATACATGTTTCGATGCTATCCAGTGAGTTTGTCTCAGCCGACTCATGAATTGACTAAGTACATTCACTGCATGGCATATATCGGGTCTAGTGTTAACCAGATACATCAGTGATCCAATCAGGTGTGGATCAATCTCACGTGAATCATCATCATTCATTTTCTTCAAATCCATCACCATCTGTGTAGGCATAGATTTTTCATTCTGTCACATTGAACTTCTTTAATATCCCCACTATATATTTCCCTTGACTCAGGAAAATCTCATCGGTCCTCTGCCATACTTCTAGTCTCAAGAAGTAGTGTATCATACCGAGGTCCTTCATCTCGAAATCAGAAGCCAATGCACGATTTCATCCAACAATAAGGCTTCCTGAATAAGTCACCAAAATCAGGTACTCATCACCAATGATGTGTTAATATAGGTTGGGGTCAACACCACTCTTGTTGAAGCCCAAACTTCATCAAGTATCCATCAATCTTCTCATACCACAAGGAGATGAATTTCCCTCTGCCTCTAGCAAAGTATATCGAGCCCATGTAGGCCTCTTCCTGGCCTACTGCAATGTCTCTAGAAACCATCAGTTGGAGCTACATGATCAACTGCATCGGTAACTATCTCCCTCTGAACTGCTAAAGGGGGAGAAGGTACTATCTCTACTTCTAAAATAGTTTGAATTCCTCTGAGTCAAGTCACTCCCTCTGAAGTCTAAAAGGATAAAAAATCTTCATTTTCCGGTGTTGCTATCTTGGAGACATCCCATGTCTTCTCAAGTCCTCTAATGTCTCTATAGTACTTTGTTGGTCTCCTTGTACTAGGATAATAACCAAGATGACCTCCTGTTGGGATAAAAATCAAAATGGCCTCCTGTACTAGGATAACAACCAATCAAAAAGAAAAATTGGATTCTCGTACCAGGGATCATGATCCAAGTCATGAGGGCTCCCATAACTGGGACACTTCCCTTCCAAAAAGAAAATTCATAGTGATAGCACTCGTGTCTTCATCTCTCTTTTCTCTTGGTAGTATTCTTTTATCAACATGACTTCTTCTTTCTCTCGCACTTTGTTTCTTCCTAGCCAAATTCTCTTCAAACCTAAAGGCAATTGATAATACTCAATGATCCAGGAGGATCCCCAGGTCCAGAAAAATGATCAAGTTTTTTTTTCTCTTAATCAGATGAAACCAATTCCATTGCGTTCGTCTCGTCGTGACGATTCTGAACATATATTTGTTTCCTCAAACAGACACCATATGCGAAATTTATCACGTTCTGATCAAATTGCCAAACATGCAAAAAGTCAACAGTCAAAGTCAACACTGACATCAGAAGTATGACATGTGGCATCAACATGATGTCATGATGATGTCATCCTGCTGATGTGGCATCATCCTGAGGTGACATGTGGTAGTACGGATGGAAACATGGTAGGTGAAGTGGCAGTACAAATGGACACGTGGCAGGTGATGTGGCTGTACAGATGGACACATGGCAGGTGACTATGTAGTATGACCTGACACGTGGCAGGTGAATGGGCAATACAAAATGACACATGATAGTACGACAGGCTAATGTGGCAGGTGACTAGGCAGTACAAACTGACACATGGCAGGGTGACTAGCTATACAATGGAGGATGTGTCAGACAGGTGGTAGGGTGACTTGGCAGTATGACAGAAGATGTGGTCCAATCATGGGTTGCCACGTGGCCCAATCAGGTGGTGCCACATGGCACCCTGTGGATGGCCAATGAGGGATAGTAAAAATACTAGTAAGGGCCGAGGTCGAACCTACGACCTCTTGGGGCTCCCATGACTTCGCAACAAGGGTATGACTAACAAGCTATATGTTTGAGGCTTGTTAAGCCGTCAACAAAGTGTAATTTTGTTTAATCTCCGGAGAGCGGATAAGGAAAAGGCGCGAGCTTGGGGACTAGACTGCCAGACCAGAGACTACTTTCGCAGGACCAAGGGTGTAACCAACTGCCAGGGCCAATCGACTGGGGGCTTATTTCGTCCGATCGGACCCCAGGTCCTATGCTGTCCCCTTATGACCAGGAGATAACGGAGGAGGGGCCAAGCGCTTAGCGCCGTCTTGGCTAACGCTTGGCCATATGGCCCAAACAATCACTGCAAAAGGGTCACACACCCATCCTTAGGGGGCTTAAGTTAATTTTTCATATAAGAGTGGTTTTTAATACAATTTTTCCCAGATTTGGGCCTTTTTAGAGATTTTTTGGCCATATGGAGGGGGATTTGACCCCAAAAAGAGGCTAGATCTTTGTGGGAAGTTGAGCTTCCATAATGGAGCCTAAACAATATATAAACTAGACCCTTTGAGCTTGTGAGGGTACTTTTTTTATTGCAGGGAATGTGAGAGAAACTTGAGCTAATGGCCCATTTCTCATGTTTTGAGGGGAATTGTGTCATGTTTTGAGAGGAGATAGTTGAGGCATGTGTGCATCTGCACAAGGAGGTCTTGTATAGCATATCAAAAGCTTGCTTGTAACAACAATGAACAATTGTAAATAGAACTTGAGCATTAAAGATCAATAAAGCGGTCCTCCACTTGGAAGCAGACCCATAGACGTAGCCACACATTGGTGAACTCCATTAACAAGTTATTTGTGTCTATTTTTCTTTCTTCTTGCTGTTATCTTCTCTTATTTGCAACATGATTAATAATGGATGAACTCTTTAATTACCCATGAACATCAAGTTAATGTCAATTTGTTATAATACCTTTCATTTTTGGATCAAGTATTTTGGTATCAGAGCTTTGGTTATGTTGGAAGGTTATAACAAGTGCAGGATTGGATGCTCACAAGATCCAAATCTTGAAGAGGAGAAGGATCATTGGCTAAATTCATTTCAGAAATAGAACGAGTGTTGAGGAAGAAAATAATGGCGACAGAAGGAGAAAATTCTCTACGAACTAGAGAGTTCGAAAAAACATTTTTCTCCATGTCAGAAATGGTCAAAGTGTTATATGATGATTTTTTGGAGAGAAAGAAACTTGTTCTAAGAGAACCTCTTACGAAGGAGAAAAGTGAATAGAAAGGAGACTCTTTAAAGCCTCCTCCTTCACCACCTTCTTCTTCATTTCTACTTCAAATGCTAGCTCTCATTCTATGACACATACTATACAAAAACATACACATAAACATAAGTCTAACATGCCTTTTTTAAATCTTGATATTAAGTTTGAGTTACCTTTGTATGATGGGGAACTAAATGCGGAAAATTTATATAATTGGATAAGACAAATTGAAGTATATTGCAAGATACAAAAAATCATAGATGAGGAGACTATGATCCAGCTTGCTAGTCTCAACATGGGAGGAACCGCTCTTGTGTGGTGGGAAAGCAAGACAAAACATGATCTTAAAAAGTTCGGTAAGACACTCTCCTCATGGCTTGATTTTACATCTGCATTACGAAAGCAATTTTATCCTCTAGCTTATATGCAACAAGCTATTATGTATTGACATAACTTTAGGCAGTTAAAGGGACAAACTGTTCAAAGTTATACATAAGAGTTTCGAAAAAGAGATTTATTGTTGGGTATACCATTGGATTCTCAAGAGAAATTTCTTAAGTACATAGATGGTTTGCATAACTATTTACGACATACCATTCTTATGTTTAATCCAACTAATTTAGATGAGGTGTGTGTGCAAGCGACTCATCTTGAATCTAGAGGCAAGAATGTAAATGTTGATTTTGTAAAACCATTTAAACCTACTGAACACAAAACAAAAGGCAAGGGTAAAGAGAAGTTTAAAGGGAATAAGTCTAATACAGTGAATAAAAAAAAACCTACATGCACTCATTGTAAGAAAGAAGGCCATAATGAGGATCGTTGTTGGATCCTTCACCCATAATTGAAACGAACAAAGTTCGGAAATAAAGGGAATCCAAAGACTACTGCAACAACTCAAACTGACTTGGGGTCTGATTCAGGAGATGAGACCAAGGTCATAGTCATGGGAATCAAAGGTAAAAATTCTGAAGCTAGTACAAGTTCTTCATCCCAGTCTTTAAAAGTCGATAATGAAGTTGATGAGATCAAATGAACAAAACTTTTTCACATAAGAGTCATTTCCAAAGATACAAAAATTGATACTCTGGTTGAGAGTGGCTCACAAGTAAACTTAATGTCAGAGACAATTGTTAAAAAGTTGGTACTCACTACTAAACCTCATAATAAACCATATCCATTAGGATGGATTCATAATGATAATCAATTGCAAGTGAATAGGCAATGTGTTCTAAAGTTTTCTATCACTTCACAATTTATAGATGAGGTTGAGTTAGATGTAGTTCCACTTGATATAGGTGGTATTGTTCTTGGGAGTCCATATCTATTTGATAGAAAAGAAATATTCTATCGTGAAGACAATAACTATCAATTAACTAAAGATGGAAAATAATACATTGTAAGGGATCATCAGAAGAAATTGAATCTATCACTAATCAACTCAGGGCAAATGAAGATAATTGGAAATGTTAGTAAAAGATATTTACTAATGGTTGTAAAAGCAAAGGACACTGTTGGAATTGATACTTTCCAAGATTGTGATACAAAGTTGAAAGATGACTTAGTTAGAGTTGTTTCTGACTATGATGATATTTTTCAAGTTTCGAAAGGATTACCTCCAAAACGACAAGTTGAACATGAGATACAATTGCAACAAGATGTTCCTCTTCCTAACATTGGAATGTACATGTTATCAATTTTGGAAAAAACAGAGATAAAGAAGCAGGTACAAGAGTTGATTGAACAAGGGGTCATCGGACCAAGTGATTCTCCATGTGGGTCACCTATCATCCTGGTGCCAAAGAAAGATGACACATGGTGCATGTGTGTGGACTTCCGAGCCTTGAACAAGATCACGGTAAAAAACCGTTACCCTCTTCCTCGCATTGATGACTTATTAGATCAATTGAAAAATGCGGTATATTTTACTAAGTTAGACTTAAGAAGTGGTTACCATCAAATCAGAGTTACTAAATATGATATATGGAAAACTACTTTTAAAACAAAACATGGATTATTTGAATGGTTAGTGATGCCATTTGGGCTTACTAATGCACCCTCTACTTTTATGCGGGTAATGAACGATGTATTCAGGACATTCATTGATGATTTTGTAATAGTCTACTTAGATGATATTCTTATTTTCAGTAGGAGAAGGGAAGAGCATGTCCAACATGTTAGGCAGATACTTTCAGTATTGCAGAGAGAGAAACTTTTTGTAAAGTTGTCAAAATGTGAATTTGGAAAAACATCTCTTGTATATTTGGGATACATTTTAGGGGGTGGAGAACTTAAGATAGATGCCTCTAAAGTTGAGGTAATTGTAAATTGGCCAAGGCCTAAAAATGTAACTGAAGTAAGAAGCTTCATGGGGGCAACACATTTTTGGAAAAAGTTTATTGCAAACTTCTCTCTAATTGCAGCTCCTTTACATGCTTTGAAAAGTGTGAAAAGGGTATTCCAGTGGGGAGGAAGCCAACAAAATGCTTTCGACACTTTGAAAGAGAAGATTAGTACATCTCCTGTTCTGGCATTTCCAGATCTCCAACAATCTTTTGAAATTGAAACCGATGCAAGTGACTATGCCATGGGGGCAGTGCTGATGCAACATAGAAAGCCCATATGCTATCATTCTGAGACCTTCACTACAACAATAATGAACTATCCAACCTATGATAAAAAAATGGCATGTTTTAGTACAAAGTGTTAAAAAGTGGAAACATTACTTAATGGGAAAGGAAACAATAATACATACTGATCACCAACCATTACAATATCTACAATCACAAACTAAGCTACAACAATCAAGGAATTTTAGATGGATGGGGTTTTTACAACAATTTCATTTGGTCATCAAATATAAGAAGGGAATTCATAATAAAGTTTTTGATATGTTATCAAGACCTCCTAGTACAATTACTACAATCCTTAAGCACAATTCAATTACTCATGAAAGTTACATTGAACAATATGCCAAGGACAAATATTTTAAAGAAGTCTACGCAACTTTAAGTCATGGTAAAAGAGCAGAAGAATTGAATTATCATATTAAAGACAAACTTTTGTATCATTTGGGAAAGTTATGTATTCCAGAAGCTGAAAGAGTCCATGTAATTGGGGAGGCACATACTTCTCTTATAGCAGGACATTTTGGTGTAGACAAAACAATTGCTTAGTTACAAATGTTTTGTTATTGGCCTCGAACGCATGAAACTGTGTCCAAGTATGTAAAATGGTATACTATGTGTGCAATAAGTAAACCAAGTAACAAAAAGATAAGATTGTACACTCCACTTCCTATTCCTTCTAGACCATGGGAAAGTGTATCTATGGATTTTATGGGGGGATTGCCTATGTCTAGGAAAGGTCATGATTACTTGTATGTACCTGTGGATAGGTTCAACAAGCTGTGTGTTCTAATTCCTTGTAAAAAGCAAGTCATAGCTGAATAAACAATGCAAATGTTATTTGAAAAGGTATGGGTTCATTTTGGGTTACCTACTTCTATTGTATCCGATCGAGACTCCAGGTTCATGGGGAAATTTTGGTCAAGCTTGTGGGAAGTTATGGACACCAGAATGAAGAAGAGCACACCATTTCATCCACATATGAACGTGCAGAAAAAGGTAGTGAACATAACAGTAGTGCATCTACTTCGGGCATATTGCGACAAACATCCTAAGATTTGGGATGAACATTTTTGTTATGTGCAACATGCGTATAATCAAGCCAAACATTCTTCTACTTAGAGATCTCCATTTGATTCATGTTTGGGATACTTGCCAAAATCTCTTTTGGATTTTGTCTTTGGGAAGGACATTGCAGTAGACAGACACAATGATGTGGACAAGGCTACAAAGTTCATTGAATGGATCCAGTTAATTCATTAGGAAGTACAAGAAAAATTGGAGAAATCCCAAGCCAAAGACAAGGCGAGACATGACATGCATTGAGTTGAACATTAGTTCAAAGTGGGAGATCAATTCCAGTTATACATCAGCAAGGAAAGATTGCAAGGAGAAGGTAAAAATCTAAAACCAATTCTCTATGGTCATTTCAAAAATTTAGACAAAATTGGTTCTAATGCTTTCTAGTTGGAATTGCCTCCATATATACAAATTTATTCAGTTGTAAATGTGGAAAAATTGAGATTGTATGAGCCTCTTATGATTGAGGATCAATGAGAGAGTGTTTAGGTTCCTTCCATAGAATATTTTTCTCTTGAGTACATGAATGAGTTGCAGGATGACACCATTTTGGACAAAAGAGTCCGTACTTCTCATAGGGGCGAGGTGAAGTATCTTCAAGTGGGATTGAAGGGCATGAATCCAAGTCAATCAAAGTGGATGGAGACTGGAAAAGTGGGGGTGAAATATCCTCACTTATTTACTAACTGATACCAGACTTTTGGAGGTCCAAAATCTTACAAGTGGGGAGGATTGATCTAGGAGGATCCTCAGGTCCAGAAAAATGTGCAAAAATAAATGTTCTCAGAATAAGACGAAACCGGTTCCATTGCATCTGGTTCATCGCGATGATTCCGACCATATATATTTTTCCTTAAACAAACACCATATGCGAAAGTTATTGCATTCTGATCAAATTCCCAAACATGCAAAAAGTCAAGAGTCAAAGTCAAGGCTGACATCAGCAGTATGACATGTGACGTCATGATGAAGTCATCCTGCTGATGTGGCATCATCGGAAAGTGACATCTAACAGTATTAATGGACACATGGCAGGTGACGTGGTAGTACATATTGACACATGGAAGGTGACGTGGCCATACAGATGGACACGTGGCAGGTGACTGTGCAGTATGGCTTGACACGTGGTAGGTGATTGGGTAGTATAGACTGACATGTGGCAGGGTGACTAGCTGTACAACAGAGGACATGTCAGACAGGTGGCAGGGTGACTGGTTGTACAATAGAAGATATGGTCCAATCACAGGTCACCACGTGGCCCAATCAGGTGGTGCCATGTGGCACCCTACGGATGGCCAATGACGGCTAGGAAAAATACTGGTAAGGGTCGGGGTCGAACCCACGACCTCTTGGGGCTCCCATGACTTCGCAACAAGGGTATGACCAACAAGCTATACGGATGAGGCTTGTTAAGCCGTCAGTGAAGTGTGATTTTGTTTAAGCTCCGGGGAGAGGATAAGGAAAAGGCGTGAGCCCGGCCAGAGACTACCACCGCGGGACCAGGGGCGTAACCAATGACCAGGGCCGATCGGTGGGGGGCTTATCGCATCCAATCAGACCCTAGGTCCTATGCTGTCGCCTTATGACCGGGAGCTAATGGAGGAGGGGCCGAGCACTTAGCGCTCTCTTGGTTGGTGCTTATCCATATGGCCCATATGACCACTGCAAAAGGGGCATGCACCCAGCCTTGGGGGGCTTAAGTTAATTTTTCATATCAGAGTGGTTTTTAATACAGTTTTTGCCCAGATTTGGGCCTTTTTAGATATGTTTTGGCCATATGGAGGGGGATTTGACCCCAAAAAGAGGCCAGATATTTGAGGGAAGCTGGGATTTCATAATTGAGCCTAAAAAACATATAAACCAGGCCCTTTGAGCTTGTGAGGGTACTTTTGTATTGCAGGGAATGTGAGAGAAACTTGAGCTAATGGCCCATTTATCATGTTTTGAGGGGCATTGAGTCATGTTTTGAGAGGATATAGTTGAGGCATGTGTGCATCTGCACAAGGAGGTATTGTATAGAAGATTAGAAGCCTATTTGTAACAAAAATCAACAGTTTTAAATAGAACTTGAGCATTAAATATCAATAAAGCGATCCTCCACTTGGAAGCGGACCCGAAGACGTAGCCACACATTGGTGAACTCCATTACAAGTTCTTTGTGTCTATTTCTATTTCTTGTTGTTGTTATCTTATATTATTTGAAACATGATTAATGATGGCTAAACTCTTTAATTACTCATGAGCATCAAGTTAATGTCAATTTGAATGGCAAACTATAGTTCGTTCACATATCGTGTAATAGATTTGGGGTTCTCGTAATATTTTCCCGATCTTATAAACAACCGGTACAACTCTTTCATGTAGACCTTTATCGACATGTCCAAAAATGCATCTCTATGTAATTTGGCTCAATTTCCTCTCACACAATTATTTCTTTGTTCTTTATGCTCCAACATGTTTGCCACCGCTTCTCTTGTCATCCACCGATTTTGCTGTCTGATTCTTCTCAGGACTTCACTCCTCTCCCCAATGACTCTTTGCAACCTCCTTTCCTCTCATGCTCGATGCCCGACCTCTCTTCTTGAGCCTTAGTGGTAACTTGCCTATGTTATTCTCATTTCTTCATTTTTATCTCCTATCCAAAGGCTTTTGAACATAATTAATATCATTGTGATGAAGATAAGTAGTATCCAATGATGCTCTATTGCAGACATCATCAATCTCTGCAACAACTTCCTCCCAATCAAACTCATTGTTAGTATTGGAACCTGAAGCCATTGACAAAGATCGTGCTTGTTCTTTTACAATTTTTCTCCATAGAATCCCATGAATTATCATCAACTATCCTCAAATTGGAGAACTAACCAATTTTGAATTGTTGTTCCTTCATTACTGTCCAATACTTTGTAGAACTATCTTCTCACATATATTTCTATCATCCAGAGTGTTTTGTGTTACTGTCAGAAATCCCCCGGTCATAATAAAGTTTCTAGTTTGTTATAACCTTTGTAGCATTCGACTTTATTGTGCCACTTCTAATTTGTAAAGGTTCCACGAGGATGGTACTAGCTAATGGGCGCATCTAGCTAAGAAACTAAAAATGGATTTTCACTGCCTGCTTGTGTAATGGAAATGACTTGGTTGCTTTGCCAATCACAGGGTATGACACTGATTGAATTTGTATCGCGACCTCCAGAAACATTGGCATTGTTCCTCTTATGTTCGCTCATTTGCACCGTAGCTTATTCTCTAAACTTCTCCTGTTTTCACTGGAGCTTATTGTCTAAACTTCTCCGGCGTGCATAGAGCTGTTCATCTAAACCTCTCTGATTTGCTCTTAAAAATCGACATTCATGCTCTTAATATATCCAGTCAACTAGCTCAAAACCTGCACCTATGCTCTTGTTATCTATGGTCGGGCAATCCAAATCATAAGGTTGCAGTATGCCGAGCAAGGTGGGGGGTAATTTAATACCTTCATTTCCTCTTCCCAGAGCTCGATCTGGTCTACTTTACCACAAAAATTCTAACCCTTTCTCTACACCTACAACAAGGGTTTTAGTAGCCCTTCAAATCCCCATGAATTCCTTCTTTTTACTATGCAAGTGGTCATCTTCATGACCCGCTCTGATTCCATGTTAAGTTTTCACTATGGTTTAGCTCAAGTATGAGGTTTAATTAATTTTATCATTAGCATGAATTGAACCATAACTAATGAAAAATACATTAGCTAACTGAAGTAAACTAAGATCACAATAAGAATAACCATGCACAAGAACACAATAAGTATCCTGGGAAACCCTTCTCAACAAGGGAAGAAAACCCAGCCAATCCTTTGATATATTCTTCAAGAGAAAGACCTCCCACACCATCACCAAACCTAACACACATGAGGGTGCTATAATTCTCATAATTTCAGATCACAACTTTTGAAATCATGAGATGAAATAATGTTAAGTGTTTTTCCTCAATGGGGATTCACATTTATTTATACAAGACTTATCACATCAAATAATGTGTCTATTGACACAATAGGGTCGACCTCAATAAATCAGAATATAATTAATAATTACAATATTATTTATCTTTTACATTAAGTATCTTTCACTTTATGGTGGGGCCGACCTGTACACTTTACATCAAAAATAGGGTTACAGGTAAGTCTAAATCTTGGACAATATAGCAAGGGATCTCACACACCCACTAGTGCTCAGGCACTAGGGGCACGTCCACCTGTGCTCAACCACAGGGATGTCCAAGTCAACATATATCTATCTCACTGCGTCTCACATGAGAATCATCTGGACACATACTCATTAGTGCTCAACCACTAGGATCACGTCCACCTGTGCTCATCCACAATGACATCCTACTCAACATATCTCTATCTCATCACGTCTCACAAGAGAATCATATGGAGTACCACATCGTCTCAACTCTCTACATATAGGAGAACAATACATCACTTCATCTCCGTCTCGGAGAGAACGACACACCCAACTCATGGGATTCCTCACCCCACACTGGGTCACACAACGTTCCATCTCCATCTCAGAGAGAAACCACACACCCATCTCATGGGCACACCCAACTCATGGGCTTCCTCACCCCACACAGGGGCACACAACATTCCATCTCCGTCTCAGAGAGGAACAACACGCCCATCTCATGGGCACACACAACTCATGGGCTTCCTCACAGGTCGAATCACTCAGCGTGTGTCCTGGAGGATGTCTCACACAGCTGTAATCATAAACATTTTTTACTATGGTGCATTAGTTACTCATGTATCCTATATCTATTGTAAATTATTCACTCTGTGGGTGTGAAACACGATTAATAAGAATTCTTCCATTCTTTCTCTCCTTCTTCTTATTTCTCAATTTCTCTCTGCAAATGTGTGTAATATTTTCTAGCTAGATCTATTTTGTGCAGGTTCAACATATTTACATGGTATCAGAGCCGACAGACTGCTAATAAAAAGCTACACCAAATTATTTTTGCAGGTGCTGAAGATTGAAGAACGTAGAAAATATGGATTACTCACCGACAATACTTCGCATGCCTCATAACTATTTGGAGTGGAAGCCAAAAAATTTGCTTCTGCTCAGATACAGAGGCTTGTACCAAAAAACTATGGAAATGGAAGTAGAGCCTGATTCCGTCAATGAGAAAAAATCTTTTTTCAATAGACAGGATATGGCCATAGGATGTATCCTCTGGTTCATTTCTCCTGAAATTATCCATCAAGTATATGATGACTCACAATAATCAACTCCAAATAAATTATGGACCATATTGGAGGTTTTATTTGGGAATAATGAAGATTGTGAATATTTCATGCAAGAGGTTGAATAGATAGAGCCAGAAGAGAAGCCATCATAAGATCAACCCTCTTATTATGAAGAGTCTTCTACAAAAGTATTTGCACAAATTTGTATTCCATTAATTGAAGATGGTGTCTACTCCATTTTAGATTTGTTTTCTGAATTTCATGTGGAAGATATATGGCATGCATATCAGGGGTCACATGTAGACACTTTTCCATGCACAATGCATGCATCTCAGGAGACAAAAAGGGAGTCGCGCACATCAGACTCAATTATGATATTTTCTAAGAAAAATTTGCAGAAACAAATCGTATATTTGAATTCCTCTCGAGAAAATATCCAATTTAAAAAAACAAATTGTCTGAAATGGAGTTCGGGAAGTGAAGTTATGATCATTTTAAAATCAACCAAATTTCAACATTTTTCCAGAAACGACCGCACGGTTTTCAAAATTTCATCCAAACTTTATTTGGATCTTCTTCATTACAGGAAGAGAAAGTGGATATGTGTGGACATCTCAATAGTTCATCTACTTCGTCAGATCTATGCATACATCTACATCTTCAACAAAATCTTCAATGAGCACAGACTTACACAGTTGCAAGGTCTTCTTGGAGTGAAGGACACAATTGCTTAGCAAGTGCTCTTTGTTCCTTCTCATTTTTATTTTTTTTATGCATTGTAATTTGAGGGGGGTTTTCCCATGAGGTTTTCCCTCTTTCCTCATTTATTTCAGTGTATCTTTTGTATTTGGGTACCTAACAAGGCCTCGTTTCTGACACCCATTCTTTATTTTCACCATAGTGATGTTCAGGGGGGGTGTTGGAGTTACTTCACACACACCTAATGATTAGAATCTAGACCAGTGGTAAAAAATTAATCCAAAAATAAAAGTGCCAAGAATCACTTCAAAATAGACAGTTGCGTAGGCCTTGTCCTCACGAATCCAACGCAATTTGAATAGGTTCAAATGGACATCGGATGAGTGAGATATCGCGCTCTGATAATTTTGCCAAACAAGAAAAACATTTGCTGATTGTACAGTCCATACAACTAACATGGCAGGGCCGTACAACTGACGTGGCAGGGTACAGATCCATGTGTGGTAGGTGACGTGTTAGTGCTGAGTTGGCATTTTAGTGGCAGATATGTGGGTGAATCATTTGCTGACATGTGGCATTCTTTTGAAAAATTGAGTGGTGTCATGTGGCCCAGGCATGGAATGCCACGTGGCACCTTGTTGAATGGAAAAATTTTGTGGAGTCCATGGGGGTTGAACCCTTGAACTCCCGCACGCATGGAATACTTTGGCAAAGGCTAGCTACTGGTGAACTGCCCCATAGGACTTAACATTGTAATGGTTTAATATTTATAGAAAGTGGAGTTTGGTGCATTTTGGCACGGGGTCTGGGCCGGGGCTTAGCCCCAACCCCTGATTGTATATGCATTACTATATGACCTTGCCACATGGGATTGCACAGGCTTTAAAATTTCAATCGGGTCTCTCCCCATTGCCTAAAACTTGTCACTACACACTTGCAAATGGATCCCCATCGCGTGACACTTGTCACATATTTAACCGTTGCAACGGGTGCCCGATATTTGTGCGGGGATGTGGTCACATGACCCACACGTCCAACACCTCCACTGGTTTGGGTGCTAAGTTCCCTAACCGTGCGAAACATTCACACATTTTGTGGAAACGGCATGCGTGCTGGGTTTAGGCACGATAAATTCCCAAAAGCCAAGTTTCTCACACAAGAGGTGTGAATTGGCGAACAAGAGACAACAAGCTTGAAGGAGAAAATTTGCAGAAGGTCTATCTTCTTCATTTTTTGGCCAAACCAGGTGCTGAAAAAGCCCAACTAAGGGTTTTTGGATGTTATGAATCCA
Organism: Picea engelmannii; assembly: GCA_009831015.1. Lineage (NCBI taxonomy): Eukaryota > Viridiplantae > Streptophyta > Pinopsida > Pinales > Pinaceae > Picea > Picea engelmannii. Next base: position 730,433 of record ML780019.1, on the reverse strand, counting down.
TTGGTACAGGTTTCAAAGGAATTTGGAGACTTCTATTACAGTTTTTTCTACAGGGAATTTTTAGAGAGCTCCAAGGAGGCTAGGGCCACCAATGAAGGAGGCCCTGCCCAAGGGAGCCAAAGTCCATTTTCAGTGACTGAATAGTCATTCTTGACTGATTAATATGATCAAAACTCATTGGAATAGGTTACAGAGGCATTTGAGGACTTTTACAAGTGTTTTGGCCACAGGGAAGCTCAAGGAATCTCAAGGAAGCTCAAGGCCACCAATAGAAGAGGTCGTGCCTAGATGAGCCATGGTTTGTTTTCAGAGATCTAATAGTCATTTTTGGGGTTTTTATGTATTTGGAACCCAATGGTACAGTCAGTAAATCCATTGGAGTTGAGAAAAAACTTGTAAAATAAATTTGACAAACTAATCCCAGAGAGGCTATTCCATTGATGGAGGCTCAAGGAGATGTAGCCCAGTTACGGGTGAACTCCTTTATCATGTTGTTATTGTTGTAAGTTTTCTGGTTATTATTTGCTGCAATTTACGTTTGTTGTTGTATTCTTTAAACAACATAGTTAACCTTTTAAAAAACTCACACGTAAACACCTAAAAGAAGCCTAAACTTGACACATAAATCCTCTTGCACAACTAAGACATTGAGCAAGGTCCCGAAGTTTATTTTAATGGAGTAGAGGGTGCTTGCATAGAAAAACAAGTCAGCCCCCTATTTTTAGATCACCTAGGATTTATTTTTCCTAAGGTTTTTCCCTTTTTATTAGTCATTATTTAGTCTCCTATATTTTAGGAAGAATAATTCTCTAGGGAGAATATTCTCTTCAATTTTCACTTCAATTTGATTAGTTGAGTGGAGTCTAGATGCTACATTGGGATTATCACCATGAAACATTGGGATCATCACCAACTAATGCGCATTGTCCTTGGTATCATCAACAGACTAGCGCATTACTCTTGATTTCCTGATTTCCTCCTCACTTCACTTTGTTTTAGTTAGTTAACTGAAGACTGATAGACTAGTTAACTCAGACTGGTGGCAGTTCACTCCCGTAACTACCTAAGAGACTAGACAAGGTGGTAATTTACTCCCGTAACTACTAGTGTGTGTCCAGATCACTCTAGACCATCACTTTGTCACATTAGTTACTCATGTATCCTATATCTATTGTAAATTATTCACTCTTTGAGTGTGGAACACGGTTAATAAAAATTCTTCCATTCTTTCTCTCCTTCTTCTTTCTCAATTTCTCTCTGCAAATGTGTGTAGTATTTTCTAGCTAGATCTATTCTGTACAGGTTCAACACATTTACAATGTGAATAAATGTCCTGATGTGGAACATGGTAGAATCCACTTGATTATTAGTCATTGATGCATACCGTTAACAAATGGGAGGGAATCACCAATGATGACAATGAATCCCAAGGTACCCTAGTACATTCCAACAAATGCGAACAATTGAGATGAAGTTGAACATTCATGGAATCATTTGATTAGAGCCCAATGATGTAAACCTAGTATTGAAGGTGAGGAGACCTGCCATTGAGGTATGCAGGTTCCAAGGTACTAACTGGTTTCTAAGTCTAATTCCTGGATAATGTGTTGAAGTTGAAAAGAAAAAACTCATCAATGGAGGGCCATGATGTATCCCCCAACATCGAAAAAAAACTAACATGGGAAAGTGATGTAAGATGATAGATCAAATGAGTACAAATTGACATAAGGATGAAGGTTGGTAATATTGCAGAGTGGTGAACTTGGGCTGAAACTTCCCTTGAACATTGTGAGGCACAAAAAATGACTTGGAAGCATTGACTTGATTGAGAGATAGACTAAAACATAGTGCGACGATAACTGGGGCACTCTTCGGGTGAGCTGAAGGAGTATGATGACTCATGGGATTAGTATGAATCAAGGAGAAGTAGATGAACCAACTGTAAGACAAGACACAAATAGGTGCCATGTTCAAGGGAGACAACAAACAACTGCCATAATGCTTTCCAAAACTTGACCCACTTCCCTCAAATTTCTCCCCCACCATGAACGACGAGTACCTCTTTGTTTTCTAACGATATTGAGGAGGATAACAGATGCTCGGTATAGCTCATCTTCGATGAGTCCCTCATGAAATTTTTAACGAACATGAAGAAGGAGGGGTTCATTCCCATATGGGTCCTTGAATGTATAATTTTTTGAGCCCAGAGAAGATAAAACCGACAGTCTTTTCACGTTTAGAGAGTTTGAAAAGACCTTAAAGAAGACTCTAGGGTTGTTATTTTCGTAAATTTAGTCCCTTGACCTGAAAAATTATAAAACAATACAAGAGATAACTCTTCTAGTCGAGGTTGAATAGAGTATTCATTTTTCATAATTAGTCCATCCGGTCTGAAAAATGGTTAAAATTACATCGAATAGACGCCCTTTCAAATCCTTTTTACGAGTGCAAAAGGAAACAAGCTCACTTGACAATCTTTTCATGTTTAGAGATTCACAAAAGATCTTAAAGGAGACTCCATAGAGTTCCTTTTTCATGTAGTTTTTATGAGCCCCAAAAAGTGATAAAAGTATACTCGGTAATTTATTCTCATGTATTTACGAGAACGAGAAAGAACAAAGACTAAGCTCATGGTTATTTGTTTCATTTTTAAGCAATCTTGAAACAAAGAATGAAACAGTGCTCGAGGTTGGTTTCATTTTTAAACGAGCTTGAAATAGAGGATAAAATTGTTCTCGGAGTTTGTTTCATTTTTAAACGAGCTTGAAACAAAGGATAAAACCGTGCTCAAAGTTGGTTTCATTTTTAAACGAGCTTGAAACAAAGGATTAAACTGTGCTAGGGGTTTCTGCTTCATTTTTACACGATCTAGAAGTAGAGAATGAAACTGTGCTTAAAGTGTCTGCTTCATTTTTACACGAGCTTGAAATAGAGAATGAAACTGTACTAAGAGTTGGTTTCATTTTTACACGAGATTGAAACAGATAATAAAACTCTGCTCAGAGTTGGTTTCATTTTTAAATGAGCTTGTAACAGAGGATAAAACTGTGCTCAGGGTTGGTTTCATTTTAAAATGAGCTTGAAACAAAGGATAAAATTGTGCTCGAGATTGGTTTCATTTTGAAACGATATTGAAACAGAGGATAAAATTGTGCTTGGGGTTGGTTTCATTTTTACATGAGATTGAAACCAAAAATGAAATATGCTCGAGGTTGCTTTCATTTTTTAAAGAGCATGAAACAAAAAAATAACTATGCTCGGGGTTAGTTTCATTTTTACACGAGATTGAAACAAAAAATGAACTATGCCCGGAGTTGGTTTCATTTTTTAATGAGCTTGAAACCAAAAATGAACTATGCTCGAGGTTGGTTTCATTTTTAAATATGCTTGAAACAACAAAATTAAATTGTGCTCGGTGTGAATACCCATTAACAAGTTTCTTCCCAACCTAATGTCCGAAGGTTGGTACTTTGAGTGATACCCATTTGCAGATTGTTTCCCAACATGATGTCTAAAGGTTGGTACTTTTCCCCCAGCATGATTGGCAGAAGCTAGTGGCTTAAATCCAACATGATGTCTAGAGTCTGGAGACATGCCCCTCAAGCTTCGTATCATCCACTGACTCTTCTTCTGCACCCAACTAGACTCCTGATTACTAATAGGAATAGGTTCACCAGAGAGGGAGGAAGAAAGAGGATCAACTGACATGGGTGGAGGAAATGAAGGTTCATGTACTAGATCTAGTGGAAGGCTCAACTCAATTGGAGGGTTTTCTATTTCACTTTTTAATGAGTTTGACATGAACAATGAACTATGCTCATGGTTATCTATTTTATTTTTTAACTAGCTTGAAACAAAAATCAAACTATGCTCATGGTCCTTGAACATGGCTTCCAAGAGGTATTCATCATATGAACAAACAATGCACTGGAAGTAATACATGTTAAGAAACACATTCAGATCAACAGGGGGGAGAACAGGCTCCAATGTCCCTAGTGAGGGAGTTACCATGTCAACTATCAAATCTAAATCCAAAGAAGATGAGCTTACAACGAGAGGCTCCTTCTCATAAGAAATTTAAGGCATGGGAGATAATGGCACATAATTGACTTGTGGTGGGGAGAAACCCATTGAATGTAAGGAACAATTAGGGAATTCAGATGACCAACAATCATAGAATGATTAAGAGTAACAAATGAAAGCTAATTGATGGTCACTATTCTCCCATCATGGGGAAAATGCATCACTTGAAAGAGTGTGACACTACAACTTTTATAGTATAGACATAGTCATGTCCAAGGAGAAAATTAAAATACAAGGGTCCTTGGACCACCATGACATCAATACATATATTTTTCCCTCCTAAGGTGATGGGAAGCTGAGTAAGGATCCCTAAAGTTTCACTAGGTATTCTATTAAAAGCCAGTAGATGATTAGTGGCTGACACAAGCTCAGGAGAACCTAAAGATTTCCAAGCAGGTTAGGATAAAATACTAACATAGGCCTCTTCATCTATGATAGTGTGATATATGTACTTATCAACATCTTGCACAATTATATGGAAAGGGATACTCGAAGGAGGTTATGTTAGACTATTCCAATAAAGTGAAATGACCTAATCACTTTGAGGGGGTTCCATTGAAACATACACGATGTCCTCGTGTCCAAAAAATATGAACTAACAAAGAAAACATCAGTGGTATTCAAATCAGTCTCTGAGTGAAGAGTGGGGTCAACTGAAGATCACATCATATTGAACACTTCATCAACCAGAGGTTAGGTAGGGGAAGTAACTAAAGGTTGTTATTGGGCAACGAAATTGCCTTCCAAGAATTGTGAAGCCTCCTCTATATGAGGGAAATGGTAAGTACAATGACCTCCCTTGCATAACTTACAAGGAAAATTGACTTTACCTTTTTCACCCCCAACCTTATTATCATTGGTCGACGGACTGTCACTAGGATGACCTGTAGAGGCTAGTGACATAGGTTATGGGGAACCTTGAGACCACACATCTAAAACCTTCAAAATACCAGGGTAATGGTTAAGAAGGTGATCACCATTACAAATCCTGCAAGGGAACTTGGGTTTGTGGCCTCTTTTCTTAGGATTCACAACATTATCAACACTCCCAACATTATTAACAGTTTCTGGTTGATTTCCCCGTTGCTTATTTTGCTTCTCCTTGTTCTTCCTTTTCTTCTCATTCTTAGTAACCTGGTTACTAGCATCAGGACTTTCAACATGCATGGACGAAGAAAGGGTAGAATACCCAACATGTAAAGAAGTCAATAAGAGGTTGATTTTCTTAAGGTGGAGGGATTGTATTCGAGGCACCAAGAGAATTTTGGATCACCGGAGTGGAAAAAATCCATACCGATAACCCTATAGTGAATCAGGGAAGACTCAATGTATAAATTTAAGGACCAATATTTCCAAAACAAGGAGAAGGAAGAGGATCCACATGCAAAGGGGTTCCTTTATTGGCAGGCTCTAGAACTGTTGCCATAGACACAAACTCAACCTAGGTTCTGCTAAATCAAAGAAAACACACTATCAAAGTCCCTATAAGATAAGAACAAACAAACAACCCTATTGTAACAAAGAGAAAGGAAGTAGGGATCTTTCGAAGATGGGAGATGAGGCCTTCAATGAAGAAATGAGAGACAATTACCCACAACTACTCTGTAATGGACTTCCAAAGGTGGAAGTACCAGACGCAACCAAGTACCCTCCTAAGGAGCCAAAATCGTGTGTTGCACGCCTATCTTAGGTAATGAAAGTACCACCACCTCACTCACCTGGGAAGGTAACCTAAGAAAACCAACTAGGGCTACCACTTCGTGCTTGGTGGTTGGGAGGAACGATCGTGGGAGAGGGATTCTACAAATGGGAAGGGAATGTAAGACAAATTTATTAGACCCAAAGCAACTCAGATAGTGGTGTCACCCCGAGGAATCGTCACTACTAAGATTCCCCCCTTGAATCACATAACCCCACCGAGAGAGAGTGTTGTGGACCGGTCCAAGAACTCTTCTTGACTTCTTCTACCGCTTGAATCCTGTGTTAGAGGAGATTTCCCAACAAACACTTCATGTCACCAATGGATTTTCTCTCATTAGTGTTCCTAGTTTTGTTTTAGTGGCCTTGGAGAATTTACTCTCCACCCTACAACCTAGACTTGTGATCATTTTCTAATAAAGAAAAGTCTAGTTGATTTTAGATTAGGTGCCTTGTTCCTTTTATGGTTGTTGTTACTCAAAAGGGTAAATGTAAGTGGACTATTGTTACACATCGAAATTACTCACTTCGATAGTGTCGCAAGTGTCATCATTACAAGTGTCGCAAGTGTCGCATTTTGCTCACAAGTGTCACAAGTGTCAGGAAAAGTGTACTGCTATGATGCCTATGTCATGCCTATAATGACATAAAGAGGACACTTGACACATGTCAAACACTTGATTTGGAAGAGGAGGAATGGTTAACTAGGCTTATGAACCTCTTTCCATCTGAAAGAACCACAAAAAATGAGTTTTTGGAGGAGAGGGCTCCCCTATACCTCTCTCAGGAGTGCTGGCGCCCCCCTAGCATTATAATGCTCTGATAGCCCTTCTAGGGGACCGTTGATGGGTTTAGGGAGTGATGGCCCCCCCCTAAAGCCTACCGGGGAGCGCTATAATGCTCTGATGGCCCTTTTGAGGGAGCGCTACCTATTCTGGGTAGCAGTTGGTTTGTTGAGAAGAATGGGGGAAAGATATTTTCAATCTTGGAAGGCAGTTGGATTCGAATCCCTATTCAAGCCATGATCTTAGGGAAGATCCCTAACTGAAGGAGGAAAATATTCAACTCACCCCAATGATATCTCAAGTGGTTGAGCCTCTCCAAGGCTATATAAGCAGGCTTTCTCATGGTGAAAATGGGATCTGGATGGAGAATCATACCAAACTTATGATATCATAAGTGATATTTGGAGAAGGGATGAGAAACATGAAACCTATGATCTCATAGGAAACACACAGTGAAGTGGAGGCTAATCAGCGAAGCTATCGTCATTCCGATTGTGGATATTTTGAGCAAGGGTTAGGCAAGGAGAACTTGACGCAACTGATACATTCCATCTATGGCTGTAAGTAACGTTTTTTCCTCATTAATGTAATATGCTTGGCCTGCTTTTTTCTAATTTGTGTTTGACATTACATGAATTTGTCTCTAAGTATATAGGTTTGCTTCGAACTAATATCGATAGAATAGGAAGTGGTTGTACTTTGTTTGTCTACAGGGCTTATCGAGGAGCTCAATATTGGAGTTCAACTCGGAGCGTGAAGGGACAAACACCAGTAAAAGTTACATATTTCCTCCTTCCTCTTCAAGCATTAGTTTGTATATACCTAAAAGGAAGTCAGTGACCATGATAAGCACTTTCTGTCTTAGAGTTAAGAGTTTAGTTTTCGTTGAAGGAAAATCTTCTTGCGGACAGGTAGATCTCCTCAAAGAGCGACAACTACTGGGGGACCTACTGGTTACAACTATCCACCTAACCCAGTTTATGGTCCTACTGGTATTCCTATGCCACACTAGTATCATTCGCAAATTAACAGACAACTACCTTTCCTTGCGACTCTGGATCTCCCGGACTTGTCTCAGTTAACTAATGACCCTATTTCTCATTCATCAGTTTGGCTAGTCATTCCAGCTAAACTTCCTTCTGATATTCCAAAATTTGACGAAAACCCTGGCGAAGATCCGAACAACCATGTGATGAATTTCCATTTGTGGTGTTCATCAAACTCCCTCATGGATGATTCTGTACATTTGTGTCTTTTCCAGCGAACACTTACCAGTTCGGCAGCAAAGTGGTATATTGAACTACTATGTGCTTCTTTTCATGATTTCAATTCCCTTGCCATGTCTTTCCTCACACACTTTCAACTGCCTATTCACTATGAGACGAGCACTGAACTCTTGACCTCCCTTCGTCAAACTAACTCCGTGCATATCTCTAACCATATTCATGAGTGGAGGTGACGACGAAGGATGATCAAGGCAATCATTCCTGACATACTATTGGCAGAATGGTTTACTAAATCAATTTTACCCCCGATCGATCGCGATGTCGCTATGGGCGACACAGTCATAGAGGAACAAGCCATCGCTCGGGATCAGTATTTAGATTTGGTTTATTCCCAATCTGGTACTTTGTATGATTTGCTTCCGAATGCTGCTCGAGCTAATATCGATCCTTCTAAGCCGTCATCCTCATCTCATGCGGATGGTGTTATCGGTTCCGTCAAAACTCAATCTATTTCCCAATCGTTCACACTCTCCTCTACCTCCCCCCAAACTCATATCTCTGAGGTGAATGCAGTTCAATCTTCCCCTTCACAACAATCCGAAGGTAAGAAGAAGACAAAGAATAAATCAAAAAATAATAATGAACAACTCAAAAATCAAACACCTGCTATCGAAAAGCAACCACAACAGAAGCTGAAATTCCCGTGTATCATTTGTGGTGATGATCACTACACTCGAGACTGTCCACTTCGCAATGAAGTGGCCAAAATTTTCCAAGGAAAGTCACAACTTGCTGTGCTTACTCAGCCTTTTCCACAACAACAATCCATGGTTTCTCAAACCCCCTCTCCCGGGGGAAATTCTAGAGATCATAATGAGGCCTCATCGACTGCACATATTTATATGTTTAATGGGATCAATTTGACCACTCACTCTAAGACATACGACACACTGGGTAACCCTGACAAAGGAAAAGACACTAATGGTACCGGTACTTTACTGGATCCATCATCATCCTCCGTTAGTCTTCCATCGGTTAATCCTCCGTCTGGACCACTCCAGGTTGAGAAACCCACGTTCGAATCTATCTTACGCCCTCCTAAGAGAAATATCCGCAAAGCTACCTTTAATATTAGTTCACGTGCCGCCCAAAACTACAACATTGTTGAAGATTTGGCTCAAGCATCGTGTGCTATGTCTGCGTTAGAAGTTCTACAACACTGCCCCAGTCAACATAGAATTCCCTTGGCCTCTCTTGGCACTGTTGATCATGAGTCATCCAATCAGATCATGTTTAACCTGGACAATTATGCGTCTCAACTCTCCCACCAACTTGCTTTCCAAGTTGATGTTGCTGTTCACAATCAACAAATCCACCGAACTATTCTGGATGAGTGAGACTCAACTTGTGTCATGTCTTTGGTGTGTTGGAATGGTTTTAAATCACTGGCACTCAAAAAATCCCCAATGATGTTACGCGCCTTTGATGGGCGAGGTTTTCATCCCCATGGTCTTTTACAGTCCCTGCCCATCCAATTGGGTGGCAAAAATGTTACTGTTGATGTCGAGCTGGTCGATGCTCCCCTCGATTACAACTTGTTACTTGGAAGAAGTTGGTTTTATGCTATGACTATCGTTGCCTCGTCAGTTTTTCGATGTGTCCAATTTCCTCATCAGAGAAAAATTGTCACTATTGATCAGTTGGATTTCTGCACGACCGATGCTCGCGCTCCCACTACCAACAATATTCCTTTCTTGGGAGACCACAAGATCATGTATGAAAGCGTTGGTGTTGGCTTACTGAAAGATTATAGCCTCATGGGTACCTTCCCTACACCACTTCGACTGACTACACATCATATTTCCACCGTCAATATGATTTCGACCGCGGCTTAGCAATCTTTGGAATCATCTGACCCTTGTATTGTACCTTGTCCATTGGAATTCGATGCACTAGGTGACACCGTGCCACTTAGTCCAGCCGAACTGTCTCTGTGTATGTTTTGTGTCATCAATGGGGGATACATCAAGGCCCTCCTTCGATGAGTCTATTCCTGTCGACTTCAACACATTATCCAGGAACTAGACTTAGAAACCAGTTAGTACTTTGGGACCTGCATGCCTCAATGGTAGGCCTCCTCACATTCGACAGTAGGTTTACATCATTGACCTCTGATTGGATGATTCCGTGGATGTTCGATTTCAGTTCATCCATTCACATTCGTTGGAATGTACTAGGGTACCTTGGGAATCATTGACATTAATGGTGATTTCCCTCGTGCTTGTTAACGGTTTACATCATTGACCGATAATCAAGTGGTTTCTGCCATGTTCAACATCGGGACATCTATTCACATGGTTAGATTCGTACTACATCAAGATCGGTAAGAAGACCCTGGGTTGAGTGATCACTCTAATATGTACTTTTCCCAGGTTGCAATGGAATTTCTTTTGAACAATGACACATATACTGTTACATAGATCCACTTTGTATTGGTCATGGCTATGTCTTGTCATCTCGTAGATCCACTGTGTATTGTTCGTGGCTATGATCAGTTCAGGTCATAAGCGTATAGATCCAAACTGTATCCTCGATGGCTATACCTTTTATCAATATGATTATGGATCCGCAATGTATTTTATAGCGGCCATATCTTGCAAGTATTGATCACCCAAGCATAGGTATGCCTGCCTTGGGTTTGAAACATATCATAATATTTGTTGGATGTTTGTGTGCAGCTTCTGTCAGGTTCTCTGTGTCTATACCCTTGCTTGAAAGTCTACAAATCATTTCATTTATCAGTTCTCATCTTCTAACTTCATACTTTGGGGGGCAATCTGTTACACATCGAAATTACTCACTTTGATAGTGTCACAAGTGTCGTCATTACAAGTGTCGCAAGTGTCACATTTTGCTCACAAGTGTCGCAAGTGTCAGGAAAAGTGTACTGCTATGATGCCTATGTCGTGCCTATAACAACATAAAGAGGACACTTGACACATGTCAAACACTTGATTTGGAAGAGGAGGAATGGTTAACTAGGCTTATGAACCTCTTGCCATCTGAAAGAACCACAAAAACTGAGTTTTTGGAGGAGAGCACTCCCCTATACCTCTCTGAGGAGTGATGGTGCCCCCCCATCGTTATAACGCTCTGATAGCCCTTCTGGGGGAGCGCTGATGGGTTTAGGGAGTGCTGGCGCCCCCCTAAAGCCTACTGGGGAGCACTATAATGCTCTGATGGCCCTTTTTGAGGGAGCGCTACCTATTCTGGGCAACAGTTGGTTTGTTGAGAAGAATGGGTGAAAGATATTTTCAATCTTGGAAGGCAGTTGGATTTGAATCCCTATTCAAGCCATGATCTTAGGGAAGATCCCTAACTGAAGGAGGAAAATCCTCAACTCACCCCAATGATATCTCAAGTGGTTGAGCCTCTCCAAGGCTATATAAGCAGGCTTTCTCATGGTGAAAAGGGGATATGGATGGAGAATCATACCAAACTTATGATCTCATAAGTGATATTTGGAGAAGGGATGAGAAACATGAAACCTATGATCTCATAGGAAACACATAGTGAAGTGGAGGCTAATCAGTGAAGCTATCATCATTCCGATCATGGAGCTTTTGAGCAAGGGTTAGGCAAGGAGAACTTGGCAAAACTGCTACATTCCATCTATCGCTGTAAGTAACGTTTTGTCCTCATTAGTGTAATATGCTTGGCCTGTTTCTTTCTAATTTGTGTTCGACATTACATGAATTTGTCTCTAAGTATATAGGTCTGCTTCGAACTAATCTCGATAGAATAGGAAGTGGTTGTACTTTGTTTTTCTACATGGCTTATCGAGGAGCTCAAGATTGGAGTTCAACTTAGAGAGTGCAGGGACAACCACTGGTAAAAGGTACGTCTTTCCTCCTTCCTCTTCATGCATTAGTTTGTATATACCTAAAAGGAAGTCAGTGACCATGATAAGCACTTTCTGTCTTAGAGTTAAGAGTCTATCTCTTTGAGGAGATCTACCTGTCCACAGGAATATTTTCCTTCAACAACTATACGGTGTTATCACTCCGACTCCAAGAAGTTTGAAAAGAAAAAATGAATGGAATGCAATATTTAGTTTTGATGAAGCCTATCTACTGAAAGGAGCAAGAGGTTTCAAGCAAAGAAACAATCATAACATTCAATGCAAGAAACATGAAATACTCTTTGAATGCAAAAGGTGTTTGATATATGCAAGATAAAAAATGCTCCACCCACTAACTAGAATGCAATCACTTTTTGGTTTTCCAATGCTTTCAAATTCAATGAAATATTTTAATGCAACTTCTTTTGTTTTCTCTCTTTCAAATGAGATGAAAAGAACTAAATGAAAATGAAAAGGATCACACAACAAAAGAATGAAAATAAAAAAATGCAATCAAGTAGGCTGAAAAGAATCAAAATAACTCAAATGAAAGAAATCTCTCAATACTTTCCACCCAAAACAAGAAACCGGTTTGATACTAGGTCATAAACAAACAAAATCCCAAAACACGATTACAATTTTCAATTTGAAAAAGAGATTTGAATGTAAAGTAAAAATATCACTTTTAGAAATTTGAAACGAAGTTCTGAACATTATAGATCAATAAAAAGTGACATTCAAACAAAAGATTCCAAAGACACAATCTAAGGATCACAATTAACGCAAGATGGTGATGTACATTCAAACAAAATCGAAAATAAAAAGAGACCCAAAGAGGATTAAGCCAATTATGACCATTGGACCCTAAGCAATCAAAGCCTCATATATAATAAGAGGCTATGATGAGGATTTCTGAGACAAAAATATAACAAAATAGAGGAAAAACAAGCTCAAAATTCACTTAGAAAAGGGATTATCGCCCCTGTAACCATGTTGACAAGGTGATGATTAGGGTATCATCGCTCCCAATTACACTGACAAGGAGGGTATCATCACTCTGTACTCCCTTATAGGAGGGCGATGAATCCTGTAAAGTGTTTAAAAAACTCAAACTTTGCCCAGATCTGAGATAGGGTTAGGTGTTTGGCTTAGAGAACTTCCTAATGATGATATGAGAAGGGGAGATATCAAAGAAGAAGAATCAAGAAAGACTAAAAAATTTAGAAAATACCAAGGAAATACTAAAGAGAAATTTCCCCAGTGGAGTTGTCAATTTTATGTTATGGTAAATTCCCCCCTATGGATAGGTGAAACCCCCTTGGATCAAGTCCCCTCTTGAACCAAGACAAAATAAAAAAACTGGTGAACTACTTCCCCCCTAGACCTATTTAAACAATTATAATGAGAAGGACAAGATGGACGACTTACTTATTTACGTCGATTGTCCTCGCTTCTCTAGCCTTTGACCTTGATGTCCAAGCTCCTAGGCGCAAGACAAGACCTACGAATAACAAAGAGAAACCTATTTTTTCCACACTATATTGTTAAGAGAAAATAGATCTATCTATGATGAATTTAACAACAATATACATGCATATAATTGAACACATAGACATGAGAGGAATATGCCAAGTTATGCATTAATGGAAATAAAAAAAATGGAAGCACTTACAATCTCAAGTTTGACATTGCAACAACTCCTCCAAGCTCTCCTTTCTATCCCCTTGGATCTCACACAATCATAAGTATGATGCTCTTAATTGTCCTTCCTCTTGAATGTGTCAAGATCAAAAGTATGATACTCTGAAATTATCTCCCCCTTTTCACTCAAGCATGACTTTCATTATATAGGCTTGGAAGCATCACAACCATATGATAGTTTTGAAAAGAGGATGTGGTCAAAAGAGGATTTTTCTCAACCAACAAGATTGAACTTGCCTTGAATAGGAAATATCTTGAACCAATCCCTTAACCAACTGAGAACTCTCAGAAACCTCCTCACAAATCAAGGCATGATGGTTGCAACAACTTCATTTCCCCCCAATAATTGTGCACAGGGTGATCATCAAGGGATCGTCGCTCCCTAATACACTCTAGGGGAACGATGATCAAGGGATCATCACTCCTTGTATATGGGAAGGTGGGCAATGAAGCTCAAACAAGTAAAAAATCTTAAGGAAAAAGGTAGTATTTTGACCTCCAACTGATAGGTTTCTTTTCCAACTTTTCTAGTGGCCATGAAAAACACTTCTTCATGATCATTAAGTTGCATCACTTAAGTACGACTCTTACGCAACTTGGTAAAGTGCGACACTTTGGTATGTAACATCGATCTTGTGCAATAACACTTACAACAAAGAGTTCTTTAGAACTTGAAACTCCAAAACATCTACACATAGAAAGGCATAGCACCAAGAGCCTATGCACAAATGGTGGACTCTCAAAATGTAATATTAGTTTTCAAAAAAAAAATCAACCATGGAAGATACAAACATAAATGCTCCCAAATCACACAAAAAGAGCATCAACCAAATTTAAAGTGGTCAATAATACTGCCCCCTCCCCATGCCTAGGGGTAAGTAGAGGAGATCATGTCTCATGGCCTGCAATGAAGTTAATGATCTCGACCATGATGATGATCAACATGTACATAGATATTAACCCAAGAAGCCCCCTTAAATTTCCTCTTCTACTTTAGATCAACCAAACTCATCACATCCACTCAACTCAATGTATGAGAGATGGTAAGCCAACGTCACCATGAGGTATGTTAGTCCTTTTCATGTGAATTTTTGTGCTTAATAAATTAGGCATGTTAATGAGGATCATTGGTTGAAGTTGGATAGTGGATCACTAGCTCAAGAAGTTACATTTGTTTCCTTGTTTCACCTTGGTGGCCAACACCTGTGCCCTATTCCCATGTTGTCACCACCTAGTGAAAAGGAGTATTATTGGAGGGCTCTCACAAGGGTAACATTTCGTTTCCACACCATACTTAACACTTTCCATCTTGGAGCCTATCATAGTGCACTAAACTCTGGTAATGGGTCATGGTCCATTCTCTCATGAGAAGAGGGGTTGAAGGCCCAAAGGTTGATTGCAGATGATAATAAAAATAAGAATAAATAAAGAAAGAAATAATATCAAAGGACTCTCAAAAGCTAGTCCAAACTTGATCTCTACCCTATCCGCATTCGCCTCAGTCCCAAAGCAGTGATACTAAAGATTGAAACCTTATAAAGGGGACTTACAAATATGACAAGAGGAGAGTAAAAAGGAAGATTAAGGGGTTTGGAAAAAGATATATCTTAGAATGTGGTAACTCAATAGAAAGTGCACCCCCCACAATGGCACTTATAGAAATGGACTCAATGACACCATAAGCCATGAAGTAGGCCTGACACGTACCATTATCACACTTAATTTTGAAGGGTTCTTTTCTTTCACTACTTCACCCAATATATATTCCTCTTCTTATGTATTTCCTTTAACCATTTTTGTTCGCACACCTGATAGTCTTAGATGAAAGGTCCTCCCATCTTCAAACTTCTTAACAGACATAAAGTCTTGAGCTAGTGTGAAATTTAAAGGGGATACTTGATGTGAATTATTCATGTGGCTTATATCTTAAGTAACAACTTACTTTGCATGATTCAAGGATTGATATATCTTATGGACATTGAATTTATTTCATATTTTTTTTTGATCTGGATGCCCCTAACATGGTTCTTGAAGGATTCTCTAGGATTTCACCTAATATGTTGTGCCTCTATTGTAGGATATGACATGTGTGATGTAGAGCATTGAGTCACCCAGTGGATTGACACATTCATACATTGGCTCTCACATCTTCGGTACCTGGAATATGGAAAGATGGGCTTGATTTTGATGGATATGGTCATGGTGGCACAAATATGGACATAAATCCCACACCCTGGGCTCTACAACCCAGAGACTATCATGCATTGGATGGAGGACGTTTCACATGGAAATGATTGGAGGAAAGAGACACAATATACATCCTTATCTTTGGACACCATCCCTTGCACCTTGGACGTTGGGAATTTGGATGATGACATCATGCTAGGTTTTGACAAAGATGATGGGGTTTGTTGCATCTTGAATACCAATGATGACTTGATATGTGGCATATCATCCTTACACAATTATTAAACCTTATATGATGACACATGGCCTTGGAGAGTTCCTCCTATCTCGTTGGAGGCATTTCGTCACAACAAATGTGACCATTATTGTATTATTTTCATGATTTTGACATTTTTAGAGGCTAACTTGATGGGTCAATCGCACTTGTGACATGATTATTGAATTTTGTGGAAACATTGAGCACCATGGTTTCCTTATAAATAAGGCTAGTGCTCCATTTCATTTTCATCATCAATTGCTCTCACATTTTTAGGTGGAGAACTCTATAAAAGTTCACTCTTCTCTCTTTTTGTCTCTTGGATCTAGTGCACTACTCTTGGAGGAGGATTTCTTTGTGGATTATTTTCCCTCTTGGATAATATCTTGTTGAAACTATGGTTTCTCTTGGCATAGTGACTTGGATAAGTAAGTGATTTGCTTTAATTTTATGTGTTTTCTCATGGCATAATTGTTAATTGCTATTTTGTTGCATGTTACTTTATCATAGTAAAACCCCAAGAAGAAGACACAAGTCTTTCTCTCCTTTAATACTTATGCTTGTCCAAGATTGGAGAAGACATTAAGATACCTAGTCTCTTGCTAATATTCAAAGGCTTAAGGTCCAAGAGGATTTTCACTTTAATTTTTTTATCTTAGTCATTTGATCCTTGACCTAGGTCATCTAGAAGAGGGAAAACAACATCTAGTGCCCAATAGGTTTTGCACCCTACAAATAATTTTCTTTAAGGTTTAACTCCTAAGGCCCAAGAGGCTTTGTACCCTATAAATCATTTTCTTTAAGGTTTAACTCCTAAGGCCCAGGAGGCTTTGGATATTAGGGTTTGAACCCCATTCTTCTTGACTTCCTAAGTTTCTCTCAAGTGTTTCATGCTTGAATCCATTTTCCCCAGAAAAGACAACGACGCTAGTCTAGAACACTCCTTATGGTGAAAACATTTTTAGAATTACCATTTTCTCTCCTAAAAAAATTTGAGTAACCCTACTAACTCTAACCCTAGAAAACAAATGATATTTATTTTTGTTGCTATAAGAATTTGCTACAACCACTAGGGTTTATTGATCCATGTGAATATTGGTGGCCACCCACCTATTCCAAATTCCAACTGGCTCATCTTGACAGTATTTAGTTCAACATGTTTATTTTTAATGGGGAAATTTCTTTGTAATTGTGGATTCTACAATTATGGGGCTATCTTGAAGCCCTACACAACATCCAGGTGTATATTGGTGGCCTCCCACCTATTCCAACTGGCTTATTTTGGAATTTTTCATGTCAGTACATCTTTCCATAATTTGGATTTCCATAATCAAACTATAGACATAGTGAGAGTTTTATGACATAATGTGTAGCTCTAGAAAATACCTTTCCAATGGGCTATCACATGCCTAAAACAGAGATCATATGCAAAATTTATGACCCCAGGGAGTTAATGTACTAACTTACCCCAACGGGGCCCACATGAATTTTGGCGCTTCAACTCCTAGGGTTAGGTTTTTAGATGTATAGGGTTTTGGCATTCATGTTTATCATAAAAATGCCTTCAAATCTTCATTGTAATTATCTTCCTGTGAATGAGCATAGCCGTGACATATATTCTTAGAGATAAAGATGACACCATTCTAGCGAGTCTTGCACTCTGTATTTTTACAGTCTCTGTACATTTCTTTCATTAATAGAAATCATGTATTGCTGTATTTCTCTGTTTCTGGAAAATTTTATGTGTATTTCATCGTAATATCTTTGCTTTCATTTTGTTCCAAAAATAATTCGTATCAGTGGTATCAAAGCAGGCTGTTGATCGTTTTTCAGTGCATGTCCCCGACGAGGTTCGAGTATAGAAATTTAGGTATCGAGTTTGTCTCTCTTGAGGACAATTGCTCTCGCATGCCTAAGAAACCCTCTATGGTGGCAAAAAATAAAAATGGTGGAGCATAAAATTCTACTAACCCATTTCTTGAGAAAGCTCTCACGCGACAGAGGGACGAAATGATGGAGAATTTTTCTCACATCCTTCAACGCCTGCCGATAACAACAAACACATCTTCATCGAGCAACCACTTTGGAGGAACCTCTCCTTTCAAGGTACAAGATAATGTTTATATTCCCATATTTGAATGTTAGATAGATGCGGGTGCCTTAGAAAAATGGTTAAATATGCTAGAAGGTTATTTCTCTATTCACAATTTTTTCGATAGGGAAAAGATCACTTTCACACTCCTCAAGGCTCTCCCCCATGTAAAACATTGGTGGGAAATTTACTAGGATAAAATTTCCATAGAGGAATCTGGAATATATTGTAAATCTGTTGAACCTGCACAAAATAGATCTAGCTAGCAAATGACATACACAATTTGTTGAACCTGCACAAAATAGATCTAGCTAGCAAATGACATACAAAATTTGCAGAGAAAATATGAGAAAAGTGAAGCAGGCGAGAAAGAATGGAAGAATTCTCATTAACCAAATGAATGAATGATAATTTACACATGATATACTATGTATAAATCAAATAATGCGCACTAGAAGATAATCCAATGCACCATAGTGGTGGTCTAGAGGGATCTGGACACACACAAACAGTTACGGGAGTAAACTGCCACCTAGTCTAGTCTCTCAAGAGAGTGAACTGCCACCTAGTCCGAGTTAACTAGTCTCTCTATATTCAGTTAACTGACTGAAACCGAGTGAAGTGAGGAGGAGATCATGGAATCATGAGTAATACGATATTCTAGTGATAATCCCAAGGACAATTCACATTAGCTGGTGATGATCCCAATGTTGCATGGTGATGATCCCAATGTGGCATCTAGACTCCACTCAACTGAACAAACTAAAGTGTGAACTGAAGAGAATATTCTCCCTAAACTATAGGATATTGAATAATGACTAATAAACATAGGGAAAACCTTAGGAGAAATAAATCCCAGGTGTGTGTGAAGTATCTCCAACATATATGGAGCTGAGCCCACTTGGGATTTTTGTGTGGATGCGGTCAAGGAACAATACTACCTTGTTGATAAATATGAATATCGATACATGAGATGGACCACACTACGACAAGATATGAGCTAAAAAATGTTGGAGTTCAAAATTACTTTCCATACCTTGCACACCAAGCTGGGTATCAAAGACTCCAAGCGACATCTGGTTCTGAAATACCATGGGCTCTACATAGGTACGTCCAAACTGAAATGTATTTCCTAAACATTTCATCATTGGGAGATTCCTATCGATATGATGTCAAAATCGAATAGAAATTTAGGCACCAGAAAAAATGGGAGTTCGGGTTTGCAAATCCACAACAACCAAAGCATGGTAAAGACAACCCTAACCAATAATCTCAAGACAACTAGTCCAAGACACATGAAAATACATGTAAAGGAAAGATGAAGAATGACACTGGGAAGTGGTGTGACTTACACAAAATACCCTAGCACAACACCGATGAATGTCGCTCGAAATAATCAATGGTGGACGAGGTCAAAGACAAGGAGTCGAACCCTGATTTGAAATCTGATCTAGAAAATATTGAAAATAGAAAAATCATCGTTGCATACCCCACTGCTACAGTCACGACCACAACAATTCAATTAAAAGAACCAATAGATCTAGAAGAGGGGGAGTGCCTCTTTTATTCACATGTGGGTGAAGGGGACCTCGTTGGATTTCATTGTTGATAGTGGCAACCAAAAGAACCTCATTTCAGTCGAGGTGATCAAACAGTTGGAGTTGTCGACAACACCACACCCACAACCATACAACATCAAGTGGCTTCACCGAGGACAAGATCTCTGTGTCATCCAACAATGTCGTTTGTCCGATGGCATCTAACCCTTCAAGGATGAGGTAGTGTGTGATGTTTCCCCTCTTGATGTCTGTGATGTTGTTTTGGGCCAATCATATATGTGGAAACATCATGCTGTTTATGAGTCTCAACCTCATAGTGTCATTATTACTTTGGGGGGTTATCTCTACAGGATACCAGAGGTAGTTCCAACTACTGTTCCACCAAAACAATGCTGCAAGGTAATCTCTCATACTACAAAGTTCATCCTCTTGATAGTCTATTCAAAGGATGCAAATAAGGCCACTGCAACCACTGCAACCTCAACACCTTCTATCCAACAAAGGCATATTTTAGAAGAGAAATAAGATATTGTTTCTTCACCTACGATGGTGTCTACACAATGCCTCATCAATCCTAGAGACAACAGGTTGGTGGAACGGATTCAACCCTGCCAACAACAGGTTCATGGCAGCCTTCCATAAACCAGACAACACAACTTCTTCAACAAGGAACAAAACTCACCAAGATTCAGATTCAAAAAAATCTTTCTCCTCTTTCGTTGGCACTCAACGCAATGGATACCATTGCTTCCTAAGGGGGGAGGATTTATCCAGGTGGATATTGGTGGCCACCCACATGTTCCAAATTCTAACTGGCTCATCTTGACAGTCTTCAATTCAACACATTTCTCTATAATAGGGAAATTTATTTGTAATTGTGGATTCTGCAATTAAGGGGTTGTCTTGAATCCCTACATAGCATCCAGGTGGATATTGGTGGCTGCCCAACTATTCCAACAGGATTATTTTGGAATTTTTCATGTTAATACATCTTTCTGCACTTCCATGGCCGTTTTGGGGATCTAAATAGTGTTTTATTGGATTTCAACAATTAAACTATAGATGAAGTCAAACTTTGGTGACATAATACATAATTATCGAAAATACCTTTCCAACGGGCTATCAAACACCTAAAATGGAGATCATATACAAAATTTACGACCCCGAGAAGTTAATGTACTAACTTAACCCAACGAGAACCACATGAATTTTGGCGTTTCATCTCCTAGGGTTAGGTTTTTGGATGTCTAGGGTTTTGGCATTCATGTTTATCATAAAAATTCCTTCAGAGCCTCATTGTAATTATCTTCTTGCGAATGAGTGCAGCCATCACATCTCTTGTCAGAGATAAAGATGCCACCATTCTAGCGAGTCTTGGACTCTGTATTTTTACAGTCTTTGTACATTTCTTTCATTAATATAAATCATGTATTGTTGTATTTCTCTGTTTTTGACAATTTTTATGTGTATTTCATTGTAATATCTATGCTTTCATTTCATTTTGAAAATAATCCGGATAATTTATTGTGATTGTTGCATACTTACTTGAAATAGTGGGTAAAGATACTCAAAATTCAGATCTAGTAATTGGATGTAGTTGCACATGTCGAAGGATTAATTTATATGCTAAATTGCTATATTTCTGGGTACTTTTTCTCTTTGACGTTACAAAAGATTAATTTTTGTTATACATTTTATTAGTGCTATAATTTTCAACAACAATTGGTTTATTTGATTATTTAGTGTCTAAGGGATTGTTAATGAGTTATATAACTTGGTAATTGTCTATATTATGCTTTGGATTGTTATTTGTCTCATACAGGTGAACCAATTACCTCTTTCTATTTGATCCCTTGAGGTCACTAGAGAAGCCTCCCTTGTGTTGGATCTTCTTCCATCACTAAAACTATGGAAGTATCTACTTAGGTGATAGTGTTAGAAACTTCCAATTGTTACACAAGATTGGGATCTTGTGTTGATATCTACACAAATACAAATATTGTGATAACATTTTCTCACCATTGTCGGGGAGGATTGAGTCATTCTCCCTACAACATCATTTTGGTAAATTTACCCCACATACCTTATCCTCAAAGTTTACATAGCAACTTCATTGAGGGTAGAATCCCTCACTTACATTTGATGATCCTAAAGGGACCATATGATGAATCCAGTAAGCTCAAGTTTTGAGAGCGTTAACTGAAGTCCTAATAGGAGGTTTACTAACGCTCCTAAAGCTTATAAAAAAAGCTTCCTCACAATTCTCCCGTAGTCAAATCTTTATTCGGTGGAAATATTCCTCTATACTCAAAGGATCAAAATCCATGGGGGGCCATTGTATTCAAACCTTATTACATTTCCGCAATCCCATGTTATTCTACTAACATGCCTAATAAGTTTGAAAAGTGGTTTCTCAAATTTTCTGGTAATGATGTTACTACTGCTAAGAACACTTGTATAAATTCTGGGCTTGTTTCCAAAATTGTCCCATCAATGATGATGCTGGATATGTAGTGATGAAACTCTTTTCTACCACTTTTGTTGAAGATTCTAGGAGATGGTATAATATTCTTCCTAGAAAGGGTATACAAAATCAGGATGCTTTCCATAAGGCCTTCATAAAAATATGAGGCACTAAAGAAGACCCTAACATAATGTTGCTGCGACTTAGAAAAATGAGAAATAAAGAGAATGAAAATGTCAAAGAGTTTGATACCATATTTGAAAAGTTTCTTCAACAAATTCGTAGAAATATTTGTCCCAAAAGTGAACACCTTATTTTCCTTTATACCAACTCTTTTCTAGGATATTTTGGGTTCATTCTCAAAGACACGCTCCCAAAGACTCTTGAAGAAGACCGAGAGATAGCTTCAAGGATAGAGGCTAATATTTCTCCTGTAAGGTTGAACCCTTCTATTCCCTAAGGACTAAAGCTTATAGCAAGAAAAGAACATTACATGGCACTGAGACAAACCAATTAACAAGCACCCATGGGCCTAGAATATCAAGGAAACAATAAACTGCTTCATTCAAAATCAAGCATTGATGATGAACACAATTACAAGTATATAAAGAGTGCAACAAAAAACCATGAGGCCTCCTTATAGGGGTCAACCCCAAAGGCATAACAAAAAATGGATACCTAGGCCTCCAAATGAGCAAAGAGGCCCTAATTCCTTAGAACTAACTAATGTCATAGACCAAGAAGAGACTCCTTGGTGTTTTCCTTGTGGGGATGCACATTGGGAGCATCAAGACCCAAGGAATAATGATGGGGGGGGGATGACTACATGAAATTTATTGATACCTTGGACTCTATCTTCACTACATATTCGCAAGAATATTTCAATGTGACCCAAGGGAAAATTGAGGAAGGCAATAAAGAGGCTTCTAGGAGGTCCTAGATGGAAAATTTGAGCCAAATGGATGAATAATAAAGAGAGAGGATTAGGAAGGAGTTGAAAGTTTATGATAGAAAAAAGAATGTGACCCAAGCTCCTTCCAGTGACCCTATATTTCCTTTGCCAAGACCCCTTGCACCATCTAAAGATAATGCTCCTCCTCAGCCAATGTTTGCAATGAATGATGAAATAGACTTGAATATTGACATAACTATCATCTTGGCAAAGGTGAATGTACTGATACTTATTACAGAGATGATTGAGATTCCTTCAATGAGAAACAAAGTTGAGAGATTCCTTATGGTACAAGGGGAACTTGGACACCCTCCTATATTGATAAAAGAAAACCATTGCAGGCGATACTATGAAGAGCATCCACCTTTCTTCATCTCCCTAGAGTTAAAAAATAAATTTCTCCACAATTGTATCCTAAAATTTGGGGCATATGCAAACGTCATGAATTTAAGAGTGATGAGACAATTGGGCTTGGAAATCACGAGACCTTATGGGAATGTTTTTGGAATTCATTCCAATGCTGTTAGTGCATATGGTTTGATAGAAAATTTAGAAGTTTGACTTGGATGATACCCCAAGATAATATTTGTGATGGACATTGTGGTCGTTGATATACCTGGCATTTGGGGAATGCTTTTATCTAGGAAGTGGGATACAAAATTGGGTGGTACCTTAAAAATGGAATTATCTTATGCTACTATACCCATGGGAAATGAGGCCCATGTTATTATATATAGTCAACCAAAGATGAGGGTCCATGTTGAATATTTTGATAGTGACCTTGAAAATGATAGCTCCCTAGAAGAAGACTAGTTTGAAGAAAATATGGATTCATCTCTTGAATTCGACTTGGATGATATTCCTTTCTCCCAAGAATATGATATTAGTGATACAGTATGACCTAAAAGGGAATAATATCATAAGAAACACAATCGATATAAGGACAAAGTTATGGGTTCTATCACAATCTTAAAAAGAGGTGATGAAGAACGGTTAAGTAAAACTGGCCAAGAGGATATTCTTACGACAAAGTACCACCCCCCTCTCTTGAAGAAATATGACAAGGCAAGTAAATAAATGATCGTTCTCAAGACTTGCATGGATGATTTTAGGGGCTAAATTTCGCTCATGGGCTAATTTTCCATGGTTTTTCCAAAAGCAAGATTCGCTATTTTAAAAATGATTCACCCAAATTCTATAGGATGAAATTATTTTATCTTAAAAATCACCAAAAGTTTATAAAAACTATATAAAAACTTAGAAATTTGAATATTTTTACAAAAATACTGCCAAACATTTATAGTTGACATATGAAGGATTAGTAAGATTCACCAGGTTTTCTACATTTTAAAATAAATTTCCATCCTTAAAATCATCCCTGCTCAAGAGGGAAGATTATAAATAAGGAGTTTGTCTTAATGTGGGACAAGAGGAAGGGTCAACCCAATACATGCAAGGAGTTTGATAAATTTTGGTTGGGCCCTTACAAGGCTGAAAATAAGTCTGTTAATGATTCCTACTATATATCCACACTACATGGAAGGACATTTCCTCTACCCATTAGTGTATCCCTTCCCAAACCCCATCATGGGGAGGAGACTTGACTTCTTTAGTGTAGTTTATATTATGTAGGTAGGGAATTTGCATATTGCATTGAATTTGTATATATGTTTGCATCATGAATCCATTTTAGTATAGCTTTGCATTATCTTTCATATACATGACATTGCATTCTAATTTTTCATATTATTCATCTATGTTAGGAAATTGTATTGTTCATTGTATCATTAATTTATCATATATAGTTGTAGTAAAATTTTCTTTCCGGCATGATTTTTTTTCGATTTTTCTACTAACCTTGGTGGATCACATCCCCTATATTTACTACTAAAATGTTATTGTTGTTATAAGTGGGTGAAGGATTGCAGGTCTTGGATGATGAGACATGTTGAGGTTTTTATGATCTCTATGGTGAGCACATGTCCCCATGTTGGATCCAAATGCTACCCCGCCATGCCTAGAGTTAACTAAAGTCGATCATGTCTCACGACCCACAATGAAGACAATGATCCCAACCATGATGATGATCAACATGTCCACAAATAACAACCCAACAAACCCCCCTTCAATTGCCTCTTCTACTTCATATTAGCCAAGATCTTCACATCCAGTCAACTCAGTGTCTCAGATATGGTAAGCTAGCGTCACCATGAGGTATGTTAGTCCTTCTTTCATGTGAAGTGTTGTACTTATATACTAGGAATGTGAATGAGGATCATTGGTTGAAGTTGGATAGTGGATCACTAGATCAAGAAGTTACATTTGTTTCTTTGTTTCACCTTGGTGGTCAACATCTGTGTCCTAGTCCTGTGTTGTCACTTCCTAGGGAAAAGAGGTATTATTGGGTGGGCCTAACAAGGGTAATGTTTCATTTCCCCGCTAGAATTAACACTTTCCATCCTGGAGCCTATCACAATGCACTAAACTTTGGTAATGGGTCATGGTCCATTCTCTCATGAGAAGAGGGGCTGAAGGCCTAGAGGTGGATTGCAACTTCTAAGCAAAAGAAGAATGAAGAAAGAAAGAAAGAGTAGAAAATGAGTCTCAAAATCCAGTCCAAACTTGAGCTCTACCATTTCTGTGTTCACCCCTGTCCCAAAGTAGTGACGCTATAGCTTGAAACCTTATAAATGGGAGTTACAAATATGATAAGAGGACAATAAATTGGTAAATTAAGGGGTTTGGAAAAGTATAGCACTTAGAAGGTGGTAACTCAAGAGAAAGCGTACCCTCCACAAAGGTACTCATAGAAATGGTCTCAATGACGTCATAATCCATGAAGTAATCCCAACACATACCACTATCACACTTACTATTGAAGGGTTATTTTCTTTCACTACTTCCCCCGGGACATATCCCTCTACTTGGGTCTTTTCTTTCACTGTTTTGGTTGGCACACCTAATAGGGTCAGATGAAGGTCCTCACATATTCAAACTTTTCAACTGACATAAATTCCTCAGCCAATGTGAAAGTTGAAGGCGATACTTGATGAGAATTATTCATGTGGCTTATATATTAAGTAACAATTTACTTTGAATGATTCAAGAACCATTATATATTACGAACATTGTATTTCATTGATTTCATATTTTGTTTTGATCTAGATACCTTGATGTGGTTCTTGAAGGATTCCCTAGGATTTCGCCTAGGACGTAATGTCTCTATTGCAATATATGGCATGTGTGATGCAGATCATTGAGTAACCCAATGGCTTGACACATTCAGACAATAAATCTCACAACTTCATGACCTTGGACAATGGAAATATGGGCTTGATTTTGATAGACATGGTCATGGTGGCACAAATATGGACTAAAATCCCACACCTTGGGCTCCACACCCCAGATAATATCATGCATTGGATGGAGGAAGTTTCTCATGGAGATGATTGGAGGACACATAGAGACAATATACAACCTTCTCCTCTTTGGACTCCATCCTTTTCACCTTGGACGCTGGGCATTTGGACAATGACGTCATGATAAGGTTTGACATAGATGATGGGGTTTACTACCACTTGGACATCAATGATGACTTGAGATGTGGCATATCATTCTTCCACCATGATTTCACCTTAGGAAATGACACATGGCCTTGGAGAGGCCCCCCTAGCCCATTGGAAGCAATGACATCAGCACATGTGTGACCATTATTGTATTATTTTCACGATTTTGACATTTGTAGAGGCTAACTTGAGGGGTTGGCCCCACTTGTGACATGATTATTGAATTTTGTGGACAAATTGAGTTCTAGGGTTTCCTTATAAATAATGATAGCAGTCCATTTCATTTTCATCATCACTTCCTCTCACATTTGTGGGTGGATAACTCTAGAAATTTTTTCTCTTCTCTCTTTTTATCTATTGGATCTAGTGTGAAACTCTCAAAGGAGGATTTATTTGTGGATAAAACCCACAAATTTGTCCTTGTATCGAACCAAATCACACTTGGAAAATCACTTACTTAAACCGACCTTTGAGACCTTTTACTCTCGGCATAACGACTTGGATAAGTAAGTGATTTGCTTTACGTTTGTGTTTTATCATGGTAGAATTGTTAATCAATATCTTGTTGGATGTTACTTTGTCCTAATAAAAACCTAGGAAGGAGACATAAGTCTTTCTCTCCTTTAACACATTTGTTTGTCCAAGATTGGTGAAGGAATTAAGAGACCTAGTCTCTTGCTAAGATTCAAAGGCTTAAGGCCCAAGAGGCTTTGAACCTTAAGTTTTTGATCTTAGTCATTTGATCCTTGACCTAGGTCATCTAGAAGAGGGAAAATGACATCTAGGGCCCAAGATGCTTTTCACACTAGAAATCATTTTGTTGAAGGTTTAACTCCTAAGGCCCAAGAGGCTTTGAAACTTAAGGTTTGAAACTCATTCTTCTTTATTGTCTAAGTCTCTCTCAAGCGTTTCATGCTAGATTCCATTTTTCCCTAGAAAATACAATGACACCGATCTAGAAATCTCTTTTTGGTGAAAACATTGTTATAATTAACATTTTCTCTCCTAAAGCGATTTGAATAACCCTACTAACTATAACCATAGCAAAAAAAATGCTATTTATTTCTATTGTTATAAAAGTTTGCTAAAACCACTGGGGTTTACTTTAGTTGTTTCATACTTAGAATAGTGTCTAAAGATACTTAGGATTTAGGTCTAGCAATTGGATGTCGTTGCACATGTTGAAGGCTTAATTTATATGCTAAATTGCTATATTTATCAATACTTTTTCCTATTGTTGTTACCAAATATTAATTGTTGTTATACATTGTCTTACCACTGTAATTTGCAACGAAAAATGGTTTATTTTCTTATCTAGTGTCTAAGGGATCAATAATGAGTTATATAACTTGGTAATTGTTTATATTATACTTTGGATTGTTATTTGTTTTGTACAGGTGAACCAATTACCTCGTTACCTCCCTTACCTCTCCTAGACCTACACCCAACGTTTAGGTGACCAAGATAGGGGGTTGTAGGTTGGGATAATCTTACTATTTGATTCTTTGAGGTCACTAGGGAAGGCTGCCTTGTGTTGGAGATCCTTACATCACTAAAATGAGGGAAGTATCTACTTATATGACAGTTATAGAAAATTTTAATTGTTACACAATATTGGGATCTTGTGGAGGGTTTTGCACAAGTACAAATCCTATGATAACAATAAAGAATCGTAGAAAATTGAAAACAAAATAAACTTAGTTTTTTGGGCTCAAAATCCATTTCAATTTCTATGTATAAAAAACAATGCATTGGTTTATCATTTATCTAAGCAATCCCAAGGCTTTCATTGCTTCTTCTTTGACCTTCCCTCATCGTCTCATTAGAAAGCAACTCTGTTGATTTTCGTTGACTAGTCAAAACCATCAGTAAGGTCTCAACAACATTAAGCTAGGTTTTACATCCCAACAATATCAATAACATTCCCCCTTAAAACATGGTGCAAGGGATCACATACAAGGATTTCAATCAAAATTGTCACACATGCAAAACATGTTCACAAGACATACCGACAAAGAGAATTCGATAAGGAGTGTGACATTGGTGAATCAATTAATCAATCAATAAGAATAAAGATGAGCATTGTATGAGTGTACAAATAATGATATACATTTGTAACATGTCCTTAAGCACATGTTCAAATTCTGCCACAATGAATTGTCACTGCAACCACAATCACTCTTGGTAGTTGGCACTAGTCCAAAATTCCACCTCTTATGCCTCTTTTGAAAATTTTGTAAGCATCATTGCCACGATGCTAATAATTTTGAATTGTGAATGAAATCCTCCTATATTTTTGATGAGGATGTCAACATGGCAAATAATTGTGTTCCTTCTCAGCATAAGGTGCAACATGTGATTCTTGTTCAACCAAAGGTACAAGCTATCCTTGAAAGTCGACAAAATTGTCATTTGTGTCCAAATAAAGTATAATATCGCCAACCAAAACATCAGGATGTGCTCTTTGCAACTTAGCAAAATGTCCTTCAACAACAAACAAAACAACAACAAGTACATATTAAAATTTTTGCAAATCGATGGTATAATGAGATCTATCTGACAATGGAGTCTTACCATATTCAAGTCTCTCTTTCAAGTGTCTCATCTTAGGCCCAATTGGAACAACAATATGGTATCCACTCTTGTCAAGTCCACCACTTGTATATTCCATATGAGACAACAATTTGGAACCAATACCTCTAGTATGTTTCTCAAATTTAAGATAAACCAATTCATTAGTAGCCAATAAAGCATGAGAAGAAGACACACCATCAATATCATACTTACACACATCATCACTACTAGCAATATCATCAGTATCTTTTGAGAAGCATCATCATCATCAATAATACATGGTTAAGAAAGGTATTTTACCTCTTCTTCTATAGTATTGAGTAACTCTTTCTTATCACTCATCCACAACAAGAAGGTGTTAATATGAATCTTGGGAAATATTTATTTTATAATTTGGACCTCATCGAAGTGATGAAAACACTCTTACACCAACTTTGACATGCCCTATTAGAAGGTTTCTCTAGAACAACCACATCAACCACCAGTAAACAAGACACTCTTCAGTGAATAATTCATTTTATCACAACAACAACACAAATTTATGGTCATGTGCTCCATACGACCATGCAAGTAGACTCCCCAAAGGTCTACCTCTAGATGATTGAAATCTGCTTCAGCTTTTTAGGCTCAATCAATCACTATAGTCTTTGGTTTGGAAAAAACCTGACTTTATTTTTCACAATTTTAAAACCTCTTTTATGAATGAATGTGATACATGCGCTAGGATTACCCCCAATACCCCAAAGGATGAGACTGCAATAAGCACTAAAGTGGTTAACCATAAGTAAAAGGTCCCAAAGGTCCAACAAACCATTTAAGTTGGGTTTAGCTTGCATATTCTCACATGGTCAAAGTTTATGAAAAGTGGATAAAATGAAGTTTTTTCACTTTCCAAAATAATTATATGTTTGATACATTTGATTGAGTACAACATAGGGGCCAAATTCGATGGTGATCCAAAACTATGAATTAATAGGTCAAAATTAGAGTTTCTAGATTTCAGGATCTGGCCATATTTTTGGGCACCCTTTATGGTGAATAATGTTGGGGTCAATTCTCAAGTCATTTAAAAAAAATGGAGTTTAGGTCAAAATTAAGTTTTTTTTATTTTTTATTTTTTTTATTTTATTTTTATTTTTATTTTTTATTTAGATGTTAATACTTGATCTACTAATTTGTGCATTTTTAATGATCATTTTATGATAATTTAGCAATGAGACCCACTAGAGGAGAGAGAGGAGACTAGTACAATTGTATAAACAATTCCAGGATGCCACAAGATAGGTGTATCTGATTGTTGTTTTACACATGCACCCACACAACATGCCCCACATAGGAGGAGGGGAAGGTCAAGCAAGCAAACATACTCAACATGTGTTTCTATTATTGGAGAGTACATTTCTAGGTTTACTTGATTGCACTTCAAGTTTTCTTCAGTTTAACTTTGCTTGCACTCCAAGCAAGATTTTGGTAGATTTGATGATCCAAATTTATGAGGGAAAAGAATGAAACAAAAAAATAAGATAGAAACACAGAGATACAACAATACTCAATTTATATTAAACACTGAAATATGCAGAGTCTGTAAAAGAAAATACAGAGTGAAATGAACTCGCTAGAATGGTGGTAGCTTATCTCTGAGAAGAGATGTGATGGATATGTGCATTCGCAAGAAGATGCTTACAATGAGGCTCCCAAGGAATTTTTAACATAATTCA
The DNA here is from genome assembly GCA_009831015.1 of Picea engelmannii. NCBI lineage: Eukaryota > Viridiplantae > Streptophyta > Pinopsida > Pinales > Pinaceae > Picea > Picea engelmannii. The sequence goes on along the minus strand of ML780019.1, from coordinate 699,671 downwards.
TAAATGAGAAAACCCTAAACATCCAAAACCCTAACCCCGAAAGATGAAATGCCAAAAGGTTTGTGGGCCCTGATGGGGGTAGTTGATACATCAACTTCCCTAGGGTGTAACTTTTGCATACAATCTCTATTTAGGGTGATTGATACCTCATTGGAATTGTCTATTTGAGGAATACACATTTTTAACAACCCAATGCATGCCAACATGTATTTATAGGGTGCTTCCACGTCAAAAAAATGTTGTTTAGGGCTTCAAAACGTCCCCGGAAGTTTGAGACCCCCAAAAATGTAGAAAAACTACTAAAATGGAAGATGTATGTTGATTTAGTGGAGTAGGTGGGAGACCATCGATTTCCACCTAGATTATTCCTCCCCCCTTAGGAAGCAATGGTGTCCATTGTGTTGAGTGCCCCAATCAAATGGGGAGACTTTTGTTGAACTTGACACTTGGCGAACCACTTTCCTTGGTGCCCTTAATATGTGTGTCCATGATCCAACCAATGGTTTCCCATTCCATGCAATCAAGGTTAAGCTCTATAGGTGTAAACTGATCTTCCACATTCAATGTGTCCAATAATGGTGGAAAATATGGCCAAAGGAGGTCCACATTGAATACCGGGTGTAATCCAAGGAAGGGGGGAGTATTGAACTCAAAATAATTGTCTCCCATAGCCTTGGTGGTTGTGTAAAGTCCATAGCGAAGTGGTCGTAGCTTCAGGTGGGTTCCTATAAGGAAATATTTCTGCAAATGCAACCAAACCTTTTCACCTACCTTAAACTTGCGGGAACCCGATGTTGATCATGGCGCTACTTGTACTTGGCATTGGATTTCTACAAAATATCACAGACTTGTTGGAGGATGTGATGAATCCGTTCAATGAATTTGGTGACCTTGTCAACCTCATATTGAGCATCCAAATATTTTTCCTGTGTGGATGCTAGGGGAAGTGCTACATCAATGGGGCCCAACGATTGAAAACCTAGGCCCACCTGAAAAGGGTTGTGGTCGGTCAAGATATGGAGTGTTATGTTGTAGCTATGTTGGACATAAGGAAGGATCTCATCCCATGCGCATGGATTCTTGGAGTTGTACATGCGTAAGAGATGCATGATCATCCTATTTATGATCTCTGTCTATTCATTAGTCTGAAGGTGGATGGTAGTGGATTTGGTGAGCTTGGTGTCCAACAATGAATAGAGGCTCGACTAGAATGTGCTCAAGAATTTGTTATCCCGATCTGATATGATGGTCTGTGGTAGTCTGAAATGTACCCATACAAGCTCGAAGAAGATATTGGTGGTGGCCTTATATGTGATACTCTTCTTGGAGGCCATCAAAATGGCCATCTTAGAGAATCAATCAACAACCACCGATACATAGTCGTTGTCATGCTTGGTGGAGGGGATACTTGACATATAGCCCATCGAGATGAATTCCTAGGGCCCATCGGGAGTAGGCATAGTAGTATATGGTTCTTGTTTTTTAATGGCTGCCTTGGAAATGGAACAAGCAATGTAGGATATGATATACTTACTAACATCATATCAAAGCTTCGACCAATAGAAACACTTTTGTAGTACTGCCAGTGTCTTCTCCATGCCAAAGTGTCTTGCCACCCAACTATAGTGGGATTACCAAATCAACTTCATACGCTCGTTTGAAGGAGCGCAAAGATGACCCAGATGTCATGGAATTCCATCCCGAAGATGGAAGTCGACAACGGTCGCGTATGTTCCCAACATCCGGTAGGTCGTAGTGAAGTCAAGATCATTTTCATAGAGATGGGACCACCTAGAGGTCTCATTATCGCAAGAGTCGAGCACTGTGGTTAGTGCTGCAACTGGAGGTCGACTGAGGTAGTCAATGATACGATTGGTGCTCCCTTTCTTACACTTAATGTTGAGGTGAAACTACTGCAAGTATGTGGACCACTTTTCATGGAAGTCATTATGAAATTTTCCTTATGTCTGCATGTACTGTAGAGGTCTATGATCTGTATGGATGAAATTATCCTTCTCTAGAATGTAATGCTTCCATTGGTGGCAGGATTGTACGATGACATACATGTCTTTGTCATAGGTGAGGTACTTATGGATGACGACATCTGCGAGTGTCTCACTATGATAGGACACTGGATGACCGTGCTGAGTGAGAATGACACCAATAGAATAATTGGAAGCATTGGTCTCCATCTCAAATGGTTGTTGTATATCAATTAAGGTGAGCACCGGGGTTGAGCATAAGCGATGTTTTAGATCATCAAAATATTTATGTTGTGATATGTCCCACAAAATGTTTTCTTTGTAACCACCCTTGGTCACTTTCCTGAGAGACCATGCGATCTGGGATAACCCCAATACAAATCTACGATAGAAGTTGGAGATTTCTAAGAATCTCCCAAGCTTGGTGAGTGTTTTTGGGTTGGCCAGTCATGAATGACTTGGATCTTGGCTAGATAGACATGCACACCATGCTCATCTACAATATATATGAGGTATTGGACCTTGTTCATGTTCAAGGAGAATTTCTCCAAGTTAGAATATAACTTATGTTGTCACAGAGTGTGAAGGACTTGTTGAATGTGCTACAAGTATCATGCCCAAATCCTGTTGAAGACAAGGATCTCATCCATGTATAAAACCACAAAGGAATTGGTGAAGGGCCACAAGATGTTGTCCATCAACCTCATGAAGGTGGTTTGGGAATTCCTTAAGCCAAAGGGCATGACCAACCAATCGAAAAGACCTTCTTTAGACTTGAAAGAAATCTTCCATACATTAGTCTGTTCTATGGGTACCTGATGGTAGTCAGACTTTATATCAATCTTACTAAAATATTTGGCCCCTTGAGCTGGTTGAGAAGGTCATGAATTCATGGAATTGGGTATTGATTCCTAATTGTAATTTTTTTTAGAGCTATGTAATCAATACAAAGTCTCTAGGTCCCATATTTCTTCTATGCGAGCACGTTTGGGCTTCCGCGAGGTGAGGAGCTTGGTTGAATGTGCCATTTTTGGAGAAACTCTTGGATATGGAAATTTATTTCCTCATTTCCCAGGAGAGAGTGTTGATGTAGTGGACCATTAGAAAAATATGTTCTAGGAGTTATCTCAATTGAATGCTTGACTTGACAACGAAGAGGCACCCAGGTAGGTGAGGTGAAGAGGTCCCAATATTCTTCCAAAAAATTTTCCACTTGCTTCTACTACGCAGAGGAGCCCTCTACAGAGGTGATGGATGTGGCCACGACCTTCCGTTCACTCTAAGAACGAATCATGAAAAGGACAAATTTCCCAGACTGGGAGATGACCTTCCTGCACTCCTTAGCTGAGAACAAAGAAATTGTGGTAGGTGGAGCTACCTCTTGGATAATGTACAATTGTATACTCAGAGTAACAATGAGAATACGAGGTCAAGAATCATATAAAACATGACATTTCCACATATATGGTTGACCTAAAATAACATCACAAACTTCAAGTGTGGAAACATCGCATAATAGATCATCCTCGATGGGATTGATTCCATAGGGTAGGCATCACTGTTGGTTGACACAAAGATCTCATCCTTGTCAGAGCCACCCAATGTTGTATCGATGTGGATGTGGTGCCATCGACAACTCCAACCACTTCATGACCTCTACCGAGATGAGTTTTTTTTGGCTTCCACTATCAATAATGAAATGTAGTGGAGCACCCATCACCCACATCTGCGAGTGAAAAAGGAACCTACCTTCCTTCGAATCTTCTGGTTCATTTGGTTGGATCTTAGTGGTAATGACTGTGGCATTGGTTTCTACATCAATGACCTGCTTCGACTTGTCTAGCTCTGAATCAGAGTTAGATCTTGGATCTCACTCTGAGGCTTTCAGCTCGACCACCAATCATTGGTTCAAGCGACATTCATTGGTGTTGTGCTAGGGGATTTTATGGAAATTGTACCACTTTCCAGTGTCTCTTCCTCTTCCCATTACCCTTCTTTACTTGTAACTTAGACTAGCTGTCCTATCGTTGTCCATCCTTAATTTTTCCTTTGTTTTGTGTGTTGGGGCTACCTTTTCCCAACTTTTGCTGCGATGCGTTCGCAGATCCAAACTCTTGATTATTCCTTTGTTTACATTTTTGAACGATTTTGATAACATATCAATAAGAAACTCCCACCGATGAGATGTCCAAAAACTCCATTTCTGTTTGGATGTACATGTGTAGGGAACCACGGTATTTTAGAACTAGATGCCACTTGGAGTCCCTGATACCAAGCTTGGTGCACAAGGTATAGAAGGTATTTGTGAACTTCGATGCTGTTTGGTCCCTCTCCCGACGGAGTGTGGTCCATCTCGTGTATTGGTTGTTGTAGTTTTCATTAGGGTAATACTGTTCCGTGATGACATCCATAAAAGAGTCCCAAGTGCACTCGACACCAAATATTCAAAGCTCCTCTGTGGATTTTTTCTCACAGTAAGTCTCACTTTTAAAAGAAGAAGATGATCCAAACACGTTAAAAAAAAGGATAAACCCTACTTTTAAAAGAAATTAAAAAATTAAATCCACGAATAAACCCTACTTTTAAAAGAAATTGAAAAATTAAATCCAAAGGAAAATTTAAAAAACAAATTATAAAATTTAAAAATAAAATAAAATTGAAAAACTAAATTTGAAAAAAATAAAATAAAAGTGAAAAAAACAAATTAAAAAAAAAAACCCATAAATATTGTCCTCGATTTATGTTTGTTTTATTTACAAAACTTGTGGTGTTTTTAAACTTTTTATTTTCATCTTTAAAAATATTTCTTTTCAATTTTTTTTTTCTTTCTAAATTTGGTGAGATTTTTTCTTATTATAGACATATAAGTATAATTTTTTAAATAAAATTTTACTTTTATTTTTTTTAAATTTATTTATGATTTAAAATTTTGGTTTACTTTTTTATTTCCTTTAAAATTATGATTTTTTTTCAATTTTTTCAATTTTTTTTTAATAATATTTTTTTAAGTAACATGAGTTAATTTTAATTTTTCCTTTAATTTTGATTATTTTTTTCCATTAATTTAAATGAATGTTTTTTTATTTTATTTTTGTTTTTAAAGTTTATTTTAAAAATTGTTTGCTCTTATATTTTAAACTTATCCCCTTTCATCTTTTTTAGTTTTTCATCTTTTTTAGTTTTTTATGATTTTGTTTGCAACGATAGCGGTCATTTAGGCCATAGTTTAAAAAATGTTGTAATTTTAAACATGGAAAATTAATAGAGTGCTACTAATGGGACCTATTTTCAATTCATGGATTGTTTTTATATTTTTATTACAACAGTACAGATTTTCAAGACTATGGTTTAAAATTAGTTTGAGTTCAAACCTCGAAAAAAGGGGGTGAGGTCACTATTGGTAGCTCCAATTTTTGATTCAAGGGTTCATTTTAAGGTTTTGTTTACAACGATACTGATTATTAAGGCCATAGTGTCAAACAATTTGTAATTTAGACATTGAAAAAACAAGGATGTTGCTTGTAGCACCACTTTTCGATTTGACAATTGATTTTAAGGTTTTGCTTAGCCAAATTCTGAGGTTGTTAAGGGTAGAAACAAAAACAATTATTAAGTGTGACCTTCAAAGAAATGAGAACTCTAGAGAGTTCTCATAAGTTGGTAACCATGTTAACAAAGAAATGGTGCAACAAAAAAATTAACCCAGAGCCCTTCAAGAGGAAGACATTGATAAGGACTAAGGAGAAGTTGCTATAGGCATGATGAGTAGGCTTAAGGTCGATAGGGTGAAGCTGTCTATGTTCCTCGAGACCGCCTCTCCACTTGAACCCTAATAGTGTCATTATTGCGATTTTCTTTGCTTCCAATTTGAATATGCATGTGATCTATTTTTTCATAGAGAGGAGCATTCTACTTAGGGATCCTATTTTAGTGTTCGATTTAACCATTTTTTACTTGTGAGCCAAGTAGAGTAGGTGATTGCTTGTCCTTGATGCAAAATTTGTGTATTTTAGGGAGGTATCAATGTTATACATGGGTCCCCGGATGGGGTGACACGCGGCGATGCCTTTCCATATGGCTCAACATCGAGCCATATCATAAATGCTGATGGCCGCCACCCATCCTCTCCGCATTTACAATGGTAGCTGGCCATTACAGCCACTATACGGAGGAGGGACTCCTCCCTCGCGCGAAATCTCTCGCTCAGACTGCACTCAACATGACAAGGTTTATGGATATCCAGGCGAATCCGTCATTTGGTAAATTAAAATTTAGAGCGCCTGAACAAAGCTGGTTCGCTCTCGTTTTGGACCTCCCCGTCGGTTGGGAGCTCTGGTGCAGATCTGGTTCCTTATCGTCTCGGTTCACTTCCGTTTCGCTGCATTCTCTCTGCATTTTTATCCACCCCTCAGCAACAATGACCAGGAAGCGAGGTAGGCCTCGCCGTGGCTCGGCCTGGTACACCCACAAAGAGCAAAGGCAAAGGAGGAAGAACCTGGAGCGTGCTCTGCCGATGGCGACTTCCATTCTCCGGAAGAGGGCACGTGCCGACCAATTGGCTCTGCATGCCATTATTGCTGAGACTGGGACAGAGCGTAGTAGTCATACCATGGAAATTGAGCCTGGAAGCAGTCTAGAGGGAGGTGCCGCGGACGAGTTTCCAACTTGCTATGTTGAAGAAACGTCGTACCTGGAGGAATTAGTGACCACCCTGGAACCCCAAGCCATGGCGTCGGACTTACAGGATGGTAGCGGTCCTAAAGACGAGACAACAGATGAATTCCTTGTGTGTATTGTTGAAGAGATATCGTGGACGAGTGACTACAGCCCCACCAACCATGCTGAGAAGGCAACGATCGAGGACGAGGCTCAGGACAAGGCTTGCACCGAAAGGAATGTGGATGAAACCAGACCAAGGATGAAAAAGGAAGCGGTCGATGTAGGACTGACTGAGATCGAGGCCAGAGCTGGGATGAACGCGGAAGTGGGGAACGAAATCTTCAACGACATAGGTAGTCATGACTTGCATGGTCCATTTCTCTGTGTAGAGAATTTGGCTCTGGTGTTCGAACTCCGAGGCCACATGGTAGACCAGTAGCACATAGCCCTTCTCATGGGACAACGTCTGGACTTGCTCCTTGATGCGTACTCCAACGCTCCAATAAAGAGGAAATGTCCATTCTGTGCGCAACCATTCACCATCCCAGCCAGGTCCACGTGGCAGACAGGCAAGGGCGATAGGTCACCGGGTATCTAGGTTCTCCTATGCTAGTTTGTTTTATGTTTAATCATGATTTTGCTACATGTAAACTTGACCTATGGCCATCTATCCTGGTTTCCTTCGGGCAGGACAGAGGGCAAAACAATTTTCAAAACTATGTTGGTTTCCGGTAAAACGACAACTTTTTTGGTGGCTCAAAACTATATCTCTGTGTATTTTGTCAATGTTTCTCTGATAACTTAATATAGCAGGTACTATCTTTTTTACTTAAAAAAAAAAATGTTATACATGGGTACTTTTGGAGCTCATTTAATTCATGTATTTATTCATTGCAGATGAGGGTGTTGCACTCTGAAGCTATTATTGGCATACATCATAGATTATTCTTGATAGGTGAGGGAATCAACTTTCGAGGAGACCTATGACACATAAATGCATTCTTTTTATTTCTATTCAATCTAAACATTGTTATCAACTTGATAATAACCCTCAAGAGTTTTCATTTTTCTAGAGGTTGCATTTAATAGTTGTTTTTATTGCCGAATAAAAAAGTGGTATGACTAGTATCACCCATTTATTTTTTGGGGGTTAAATTATCACCTTTTGCAACCATGGCGTTAACAACCTTATAATGTTTTCAATAAAAACATTCAAATCAAACCCGAATCGAAAAGTGGTGCTAACAATAACACCATATATTTTAGGCTTAAATTATAACTTCTTTGAAACTATCAACTTAACAACCCATTTTATTGCAACCAAAATCTTAAAATCAACCCTCAAATCAAAAAGTGGTGCTGCTAGTAACACCCCATTTTTTCATGATGAAAATTGTGAATTTTTTGAAACCATGACCTTGATAACTAGTGTCCTTGCAATCAAAATCTTAAAACCAACCCTTGAATAAAAAAGAGTTGTTATCAGTAGCATCGTCTTTTATTTTTTTAATAATTTGGGCTTAAAATTGAAACCTTTTTGAAACCATGGCCTAAAAGTTTGGTACGATTGGAAACAATACCCTAAAAAAGAGAACAACAACAACAAATGATTTAAAAAAAATACAATTTAAATAAAAAACAATAAATTAATGAAATCAAAATTTAAAACAAAATAAAAAATACTAAAACAACAATTAAAAAAACTTCATTTTAAAAAAATGGATTAGTGGTGATTTCAAAATCTCTCTCTCTCTCTCTCTCTCTCTCTATATATATATATATATATATATATATATATATATATATATATATATATTCATTTTTCACTTTTTCTTAATTTTTTTTTGTAAATAAAAATATTGTATTACCTTGCCTTAGCAGAAAACATACATGTCTCAGTGTACATTATAACACACCAATTGTTCTTCCATCATAGTGAAAACTAGAATGTGTGGGCAGGAAGAATGTTCATTGTTCCAAAACTTTAAGAAAAAGCGACAACTGTCGACATACAAACAGGGAGACTTGCCACTTTTTTGCCACAAGTGTGGAAACTAGAACATACGGTGGATTGAGTGCCCCAACCACCTATTAAAGCTAAACCAGATACTATGGTATGCAAAAATTGCAAAAAAATAGCCATTAAACCAGAGAAAAAACCTGTGAAAATTATAGACATGGGGCGAATCCGGGCATCCATCTTGACGAAGTTGGAATAAGAAAGGCTGGCATCAATTCGAGCATCAACTCTTCTCATGATCGCTTGATAGGGAGTCATACAAGGCATCCAGATGCTTTTTGAAGATGCTCTGGCGGTGTTGCTGCTCTTCCAGGTCCTTTCTCATCTCAAAGATCAAGACTATGTAGTCTTCTGTGAGTCTGCAAGAGTTGGGAGCTGGGTGAGTTTGTTCATCAACTTCATCATCATGAGCTTGTACATCATTAGGGTCTTCATCCATGGTAGCAAAAACATAGTCGTTTGTAGTGACAGAATCCGTGATAGGGTCCTTGTCCATGGTGGTGGATGAATTCTATCCTGAGTGTTCTTCCGGAGGTGAGACTTCTTCTTCCACAATGCAACCCGTCTCAACTGGCTCTTGGAAAGGAGTGGTGGTGCAGGTGGAAAGTCGATGCTCCAAGGCAGTTGATGGCAGGAAAGGAAGAATTTAATCCCAATTGGGAGGAATTTCTTCTTCCACCGGGAACCTTCCATGGAGACCCTATGTCCTGGAAGGATGGGGCCTTGGTTGAGCTTGTTCAAACCAATTATGACCAGAAGAACCCGGATGGTCTGAGCCGCCTGGTATGAGAGCGAGAGAGGCTGGTCCCAGGCATTTGTGTCTGCCAAACCGGATGTAATGGGATGAACCTCGTTGGGGCTTGCCTCTCTCTCGTGGCATGGCTGAGTAGAGTACCAAGCAGATGGAAACACCAACGGGGTGAGCTAAGTCATGGCACAGAACAAGCAAAATGATACTATGCATAACACCCAAGTTCCCGATATAGAACTTCCCGTAGGAAGAAAAGACCAACAGGATGGAGGATTTGATGGCTCTGGTAGTCATTAGTGCAGGAGTAATGGCTATAACTGATTTCGTACTAATGCCAAGGAGATGAGCCTGGGTCTCCATTAAGGCCCAATGCACTAAACCTTGGCACTCATGCAAACTAACCATTGTGACTGGACAGGGGAGAAGGGTGACGATGAGGGGCTTTAAATGCCCTCGTATTCACCCCATCCGACGACGCATGTGATCCATGTGTCACCCCATCCGAGGCACTTTTTCTTAATTTTGTTTGCAATAGTATTAGGATTTTATGTCATGGTTTAAAAAATATTGAAATTTTAAGCTTGAAAAAAAAGGGAGGGTGTTATTGATAACACTTCCTTTTGATTTGTGAGTTGATTTTAAGATTTTGGTTGCAAGGATACCAATTATCAAGGCCACAATTTAAAAAAATATTGTAATTCTAGTGATGAAAATGGGGTGTGCTGCTAGAAGTGCCACTTTTGATTTAGGGGCCAATTTTGTAAAATTTCAGACCCCAACCCAATTTCAGTCTCATTGATTTTTCAGCCAATGTTTAATGCCCAAACCCAGATTTATAACAACCAATTAAACTCAACAGAAAATAAATTTTAGAATTGAAACATGAGGATTCTGAACATCATTTTTAACGCAGAAATAAAAATATCAGCAGAACATAAAATCAGAAAAATAACACAGTGATTTTTGTTCTAATAACGACCCTGGAAAAACCCACAAGGGGAAAACCAGTGAGAGAGGGAGTTTTTATTATTTGGGAGCTTCAAATAAATTATGTTACTTCATATTCATCTTCAAAAATTTTAATGACAAACTTATCTCGATAACCGTGCCAAGTCTTCACACAGGAAATGAGCAAAACTCCTCAAAACTCTTTCCATAATTTTTTGCACCAATGTACAGGCCTGCTCCTTGATTTTTGTGCCTCCAAATGGTTATACAGATTCCTCAAAATTTGTGCCAACAACAACAACAAATTTATGGGTGTATTAATGGCTGTACGACCTCCTAGAAAATTGTGCCAAACTTTTCAGAAAACACACACAACAACCCACCTCGATTTCTGTGCAATAAAGAGGTTGTACGAACTGTAAAAATTCATACTGTATGGCCTATGTACAGTGGTTGTACCTTCCTCGAAATCCATGCCCAAAACTGAACCGTATAGACTGTGTAAATATGTATTGTATGACCAGTAATAAGTGTTGCTCCTCTTTCTCGATTTTTGTGCCAACAAGAGACCGTATGGACCCCAAAATCCATACTATACGATCTCATGTGTATGATGAACCTATTGCCTCAATTTTTGTGCTAGTTTATTTCTTTGGAATGCATGCCCTAGCTCTCAGAAATAGCCTCTTCCTTAAGCTCGAAACTCTACTCTTTCTCTCTCTCAAAAATGTCTCAACAACCCACAATGGGCGCACCCTCCTTACCCTAATATACCTCTTGAGGGAAGGTGAATATTCTCTTCATCCAACGATGGAGATTAGATGAGATCAACGATGGAAATAAAATCACTTTATCCACCCACTTTTCCTAAGTCTCAAAAAGTCACCTTTTAATTTGCATCTCACAAATTAAATGACTAGGGTCCACATTAGGCACTTTCTCACCCCTTAGGTGCCTAGGTGATGAGAAACACTTTCCTAGGTACCTTTTAATTTTAATTTTAACACTCCCTCTTACTGAGGAAAGTGTTACTCACCAGTCAAAGCTTGTCCCTGAAAAATACAAATTTGCCTTTGCCCAATGCTTTGGTGAGTATGTCTACAACCTGCTCCTCTATAGATATGTACTGTAGCTCCACAAATCCTCTAAGAAAATAGTCATGGATGAAGTGATATCAAATCTCGATATGATTAGACTTGTCATGAAAAACTGGATTCTCCGAGTGTTTAATGCAACTCTGATTATCACAGTAAATCACAGTAAGCTTCAATTACACACAGAACAATCCCACCAGTAACTTGAAAATCCAAAGGGCCTCACAACTGGCCTGACTGGCTACCATATACTCAGCCTTTTCAAAACTCAATGCCACTGACTTTTTCTTCCAACTGAACCAAGACACAACTGCTGAGCCCAATCCAAAACAACACCCTGAAGTACTCTTCCTGTCACTGACACATCCTACCCAATCTGAATCTGTATAGCCAACAAAATGAGCTCCATCTCCTCTCTGATATTCCATACCATAATCTACCGTACCACAAAGATACCCGAGCATGTGTTTTTCTGCCACCCAATGCACTCTCCTAGGCTCCACCATGAACTAAATGAGAGTGTTGAAAACAAAACAACTATCTAGCCTGGTATTGACCAAATATATTAATGATTCGATCAACTGACGATATAAAGTATAATCACCAACTGTGGCTCAGAAGCATGAATCTTCTTCCAGTTGGTAATCATAGGAGTGGTCATGGGCCTACTGTCCTCCATCTAAAATCTCCTCAGAATGTCACACACATTCTCTCCCTATCCCAGGAAGATGTGTCTAGGCTCCTACCAAACCTCCAATCCCCAAAAATAGTGCATTAGTCCGATATCAGTAATCTCGAACTCTGAATCAAGGCTCTCCTTACAGCTGTTGATGAGTCTCTCTGCCCCTATGAAAAGATCATCCACATATAGTAAGAGAATGAGAGGATCCTCTCCAAACACAATTTAGTATAGGTTAGGATCCACCTCACTCTTCTCAAAGCCCAACTGCTACAAATAGGCATCAATCGTCGAATACCAAGCTCTGGGATCTTGTTTCAGCCCATACAATGCCTTCTTTAGTCTACACACATGATAATCTCTCCCATGCACCTCAAATCCCAATGGCTACTCAATATACACATCGTCCTGTATAAGACCATTCTGAAATGCGGTCTTCACATCCATCTGGTGGATCTTCCAACCCATCTTTGTTGTAATGGAAATCACCGAACTGATCAAGGTATATCTAGCAACTGGTGCAAAGGTCTCATCATAGTCAACTCCTTCAACCTGTGAAAACCCCCAAGCCACAAAGTGATATTTTTACTTCTCAATCCTGCCATCTGCAACATGCTTGAGTTTATAGAGCCACCTGGAAGTCACCACTGACTTCCCCTCACATCTAGGAACAACTTCCTAGACATCGTTCTTCATGATGGAATTGTACTCTTCCATCATGGCATCTCTCCAAACCTGTCTACTAGTATCCTCCTCAAAAGTGGAAGGCTCAGACTCCTGAATACTGGTCACCATTGCGATGTAGCTGCAAAACCTCTCGGGAGGTTTACTCTCCCTCACTGCCTGTCTGGGATTCCACACTGAACCCTGTGCCTCCCTCAAGGTATCCTGAAGCCACTTGTGCTTCCTCCTCTCTGAAGTAGTGTCCCATGGAGGGGAATCTCCTTGCTCAACCACATCTTCTGAAGACTGTGATCCTGAAGTAGACTTTGGAGTACCCGATCCTGAAAGATGTGGACCAGTAGCTTGCGAACCTGAACCCTGTGGCCTTGTCACTTGTGAACTTGGCATCACCGAAACTAGTGGCCCCAAAATCTGTGTCATTGTAGTCTACTGCAGACTCACCTAAATTTGAGGTGAAGACTGATCAACCCTCTCTGTCCCTCTAGACTTCCTAAAGGCTTCGTCCTCCTCAAATCTCACATCCCTCCTCAAGACAGTCTTCCTCAAGGAAGGAAGGTATATACAAAAATCCTTTGAAGTCTTGTTGTACCCAGCAAAGATCCCTCTATCTACTGCGGGCTCCATATTTGTCCTCTTCTCAGAAGGGACATGTGAATATGTGATGCACCCAAAAATATGAAAGTGCCCCACCTTAGGCTTCTTCCTATAAAAATCCTCCTCAAGAGTCATGCTCCCCATTTCTCTATGTGGACTCATGTTCTGCAGATAAACTGCAGTGTAGCATGCCTCATCCCAAAGAAATAGTGGCTGCCCCTAATCATGTAGCATGGCTCTCGTATCCCTAAGAATGGCCCTGTTCTTCCTCTCAACAACCCCATTATACTGTGGGTTGTAAGGAACAATCAACTCTCTCCTATTGCCCTCTCCTGCACAAAATTCCATGAACTCCTTGGAGGTATAGTCACTCCCATTGTCCATCGTCAGAACTTTGATTTTCTTCCCTGTTTGGTTCTCCACCAGATCTTTGAACTCTTAGAACCGACTGAAGACCTATCCTTTGGTCTTCATGAAGAAAATCCAATAATTCCATGAGAAGTCATCAATGAATATAACATAGTATAGAAAACCAGTGAATGATGCCGAAGACATCGGGCCACACACATCTGAATGAATAAGATCAAGGATCCCTGCTGCTCTACTATCACTTCTAGGAAAAGCAGTCTTGGTGTAATTTCCCAAAGCACAACTCTGAGTGCTCTGTATTGAAATATGGAATTCCAGTCACCATCTCCCTCAGTAACCTCAAAGCCCCGTGGTGCAAATGTGCCATCCTCGTGTGCCATATCTCACATAGGTCATTGCTATTGGTAGTATGAATCAATGCTCTCGCTGGCTGGAACATAGGCTTTTACAACTTTGCATGTCTAGTCCCAATCACTTTGGCCGAAGTGATACTAGACCCCTTGGGGAAAAGGAGCACCTACCCATCATGAAACAACACCTCATAACCCCTCTCCTCAATAGCAGAAACTAACACTAAGTTCTTATTTAAGCCTGAAACATATAGGACCTCTCTCAACAACATGGGAGGCAAAGTATCCCTCTAAAATGATACAGTCCCGAAACCAACTACCTTGACCACCCGGTCATATCCAAGCACCACCTCAACATCACCAATATTTGTAAGATCTGTCAAGTGCTCATGAACACCTATCATATGGAGAGATGCACCACTATCAATATACCACATATCTGAATGAGTGGTCCTTGTGGATAGACACACAACCAACTAAAATTCCTTGTCAAACTTGGTGGAAAAATCTTCCACCACTGCTAAAGCTGTTGTTTGTTTCTTCTTCTTGTTCGGACATTGACCTGCATAGTGTCCAAAATTGTGGCATGCAAAGAACTTGAATTTGCTCATGTCTTTCTTCACTTACCCCGTGGGTTTGTTTCCTCCCTTAGGACCCTTTCTAAATTTCTTCTTGTTGTTGGCAGCAAGAGCCACATTCTCCTCATCATGAACTGTAGATGAAATACGATGTACATAACCTCTCTGGGTCTCCTCGTGAATAAAGTCATCTCAAAGATGTTCCCAATTGGGAAGCTTCTCCCTAGCCACAATGCCCTCAACAAAAACAACCCATTGTTTGGAAACTCCATTTAATGTTTTTCTCACAAGCTCACTGTCAAATATGGCCTCCCCCATAGCTCCAATCTCATCTCTAACCTGAGTCAACCTGGTAAGATATTGGACCACATTTTCAGCCTTGGTCATTTTTACGCTCTTTAGTTTTTCTCTCAAAACCATCTTTCGGTTTTCATTTGTACTCTAATACAATTTTGTCAAAGAGTCCCACATCTCATAGGCATTTTCCTTATCCATCAAGTGAGGAATCAAATGGTCCTTGATGGCATCAAGAATAATCCTCTTAGCCTTGATACTCTTCTTAGTGTAAGCTACAAGAAGAGTAACATCGGTAGGTACCACCATAGGATGTGTTGCGGTATTTTACACAATGTCCCACAACTCATTTTCTTGCAGCAACAAAAGATCATCCTCTTCTTCCAAGCACCAAAATTTTCTGCCCCATCAAGTCTTTCCTCAACTCTCAAACTTGTAGCCATTGACCCCTTTATGCTGTTTTTTTTTTTTTCAAAATTCTGTTCGGTGAAGTGACTGCTATGCCAACTTTCTGACTTGCTGAAATATTTCTGCTTCTTTCAACTCAAGTCTAAGACCATGCAAAATTTCAGACCCCAACCCAGTTTTAGTCTCGTTGATTTTTCAGCCAATGTTTAATGCCCAAACCCAGATTTATAACAACCAATTAAACTCAACAGAAAATAAATTTCAGAACTGAAACACGAGGATTCTGAACATCGTTTTTAATGCAAAAATAAAAATATCAGCAACACATAAACTCAAAAAAACAACATAGTGATTTTTCGTCTAACAATGACCCTAGAAAAACCCACAAGAGGAAAACCAGTGAGAGAGGGAGTTTTTATTATTTGGGAGCTTCAGAGAAATTATGTAACAACATATTCATCTTCAGAAATTTTAATGACAAACTTATCTCGATAACCATGCTAAGTCTTCACACAGGAACTGAGCAAAACTCCTCAAAACTCTTTCCAGAATTTTTTGCAACAAAGTATAGGTCTGCTCCTCGATTTATGTGCATCCAAATGGTTGTATGAATGCCTCGAAATTCATGCCAACAACAACAACAAATTTTTGGGTGTATTAATGCCTCGAAATTCATGACTTGAAATTTGTTGGGTGTATTAACTGAAATTTGAAGTCACGTTTGTCCGACGGTAGTTTACCCCTTTTTCGGTCTGGACAGTCAATTGTATGAACAAAGGTATACTCTAAGGAACCTTAGTTCTCTAGAAGAGTACTCTTAGGTATCATTTAAACCCTTTTTCGGGCCTGAGGGACTAAATTTACGAAAAAGGAACCCCGACGGAGTCCATAGTTAAGCTCTTTTCAGACTCCCTAAAATTGAAAAGATCGCCGAGTGACCTTATTCTTTCACACTTGTTAAAATGGTCTAGAAGAACATTCCTGACGGAGTCCACAGTTAAGCTTTTTTCAGACTCCTTAAAAATGAAAAAATGGCCGAGTGATCTTGTCTTTATCACACTAGTTAAAATGGTTTTGAATAGACGTCTTGTCGGTACTAGTTTACCCCTTTTTCGAACCGACTAGACTACCTTCGAAAAAGGTACCCCAGTGGAGTCTCTTACATTTTTTCAGACTCTCTAAATATGAAAAACTGCCAAGCTTACCTTCTCTGGGCTCGTTAAACTCACATCGAAGGATGTTACCATTGTGTGTTTTATTAATCACATTCACATACCTGCGTCTTTGGTCTAATGGTGGCTCCATGTTTCTCTCAACTGAACCATCTGAAGCATACCTTATACGCAAGCCCTGTAGCACTTTGCCTTTGCATCTTGACACCTTTGGCCCCTGGAGAATTTTTCCCGAGTGTCCTTATTTTGAACATCAGTCTTGTCTCTGTGCCTTGAACTTGTATGTTTGCAACACTCATTCCTCCTTTGTAATGTAACATTCTTTTATTCTTTTTCCAAAATTATTGAAAAAGGTAAAAAAAAATCAAATATACCCCAAAAAGAGGAAGGGAAAAGTATTTTCTTTATTGGCAACATAATGATTCGCCCTTGGATAAAGTGCATCTGTCCGTTTTTTCGTCAAACTCTGGGATTTAATACGAACTTAGGAAGCTGTTTATCGCTACATAGAGTTGTGTCCTCCTCCGTTTAGTTATTATTCCAAACATATGGAGAGTTTGCGTTGCCTCCTTCCTCATAAAATTATGTTAATTCCATGTTGCCTGAGTCTCATCATTTGCCATGCTGTTGTCCAAGGGAAGTTTTTACCAAGCCTGAGTCGGGTCCTTTGTAGTTTGTCTCTTGCCCTCGTACCCGACCATCCTAAGCGTCCAATCAAGTCTTTGTTCGAAATCAATGAAGCCTTCAGTCGGATCATCAAGACTCTCTAGTCCATGAATGATGAGCCGTCGAAGACCTCTGGGTAGTGAATTCATACACTCATATTTCACTCCTACCTGAGTTTTGAAGATTTTGAAATTGTTTCTCGAGCTCTAACGACCTCATCTCCAACTATCAAGCCTTATCAGCTTCTAAGAAGATGGATACTCTACACGTATATATTTTTGATTTCGAGATGTAGCTCCGTTGTGTATTGTTCACGGCTACACTTTATATAGTTATATGACATTGATCTACAATGTATTTGATTGGTAGCCATGATTTTATTTTATCCCGAGCATGGGTATTCCCTCCTCGGTGAGACAATTATTATTTTGCAGACAACACCTCCCGATTTCTAGTCCCTGGGCTCACTTGTTCAGCACATCGGTGAAGATTGTTAATGTATTTCGACCATCGGATTCTCTTCTGACCTCACACATTAGGGGGCATATGTTATAGCCCTAATTTTCCCCAGACATGATTACCTGGCATCATGCCATCTCAAATTCCTTCTTTGCCAAAACACTGCTGAACAACTCTTCTTAAAAACCCCTTTTATAAAGGCCCACGTGCCCTGCTCCATTACTGCACGCGTGTACACGCTAGCTGACCCAAGACAACCCGCATGTACCTACAAAAGCATGAAAAAATGAAAGTTGTTGATGGAACACAGAACTTTGGGTGAGTTAACTAAACCTTTCGACCATGCATGGCCAAGGGTTCAACCAAATACCTAGCTTCTTCTAGCCTATAAAAGAAGGGTTAGGGGTCCCATTTGGAAGAGGAGAATCATAGTAAATAAACTATACTCGATTGCACATTCACTTTGTCCCAACCCTTTAGCCATCCTTGTGCAAATAGAAATATAGAGCAAAGAAGTTGGAGGACAGTTGAAGAGGAGCCCATGACCAGGTTCGTGGAGCAGTGGTTGGCTTCATCATTGTAAGTTGATTTGTTGAAGTTACTAATAAAGAAGTACTTTTCCTGTCCCACCATATGAGGTTTTCATGGTTTATTGCATTTATATTGATTGAATCTCTAACCCATTAATCTGTAGATCAAATGCATGTGAAGTTCTTTGTTTGTCTTGTGTGAATGCAGGTCAGCCTTGGGAGGAGAGCTGCAGTCAAAGAGAGATCAAGCATGAAGAAGGATCGATATCAAATGCCTGAAATAAGGTATGCTTACTTGATCTTCTTAACTATGTATTTTCTTAAGAATAATGGGGATTAGGTCCCGGACAAAGGTAGAAAGTAGGAATCTTTAGGTCTTTTCTACATGCATAATAAAACCCTAAGTGCTAGTTCGTAGAGGGATTTCCCACTCACAACATAATTGGCGACCATACTGGGGATTATCTAGGGTTTCTGGGAATATTTTTTTGGGTATTTTTAAGAACTGGTTTCATTTCCTGTTTTTAAAGTTTCTGCAAAAGTTTGAGCTAACAGAGATTCTGGTCTTCCATACCAGTTATCTCTGTTTCTTTGCTTGACTATATATTTTTTTTCGAGACCCACAGAGGTACACGCAACCTGTATAAGGTCTGCATGTGTGTACCCGTGCCCTACATTCTCACAGCCCACGTGTACACGCTAGTTGAGGAAGTGTCAGCCGCGTGTATGATTCCAAAAAATTTCTTTTAGAGAGGCAATCATCCTCTTCCCTGTCAAGATTAGTCCTTCTCAGGGGTTTTCTGGAACTCTTTCTAGTCTTTGTTGTTTGCAGTCTATAGCTTAGGTTTCACCTCAGATTGGTTTGTTCTATGAAGTTTTCCTTGAATTATTTTCTTTTTTCTATTAAAGTAAGTGTCCGAGTCTTCAAGAGATCCTGATTCTCAGTATCAGTGGTTTTTTCCTGGGTTGGATTGCTTGTCCTTTCATTTTTCTCAGAGTTTTAGAGATACACGTGGCCTGTAGAAGGCCAGCACGCGTGTACACGCGCTCTGACTTTACACAGCTCATGTGCACACACTTTCTGTTGAACTGTCATCAGTGTGATTGTGGAGAAAATTTTTGTTGAAGGTGAAGCAATCATCCTTTCCTTTGACAAGAGTTATACCTCTCAGGTTTTTGGGTCTTTGCCATAGTGGTTAGTAACTTAGGTTTGATCACAACAATAGCCTTCTTTTTTCATTTAGAAGTTTTCCTCAAAAATTTTCTTTTATAGGGTTTTTAGACAAGTGTGAGAGTCCAATTTTAATTTGCTTGTGTGTGATTTTTAAAGTGACTCTTTGTGATCTATGCTTAGGCCAGAAGTTTTCTTGGTTTTGACTTGTTGATATTTTTCCTTTTTGCTTTGTGAGCATTCAAATAAAAAAAAAAAATCTTTTATTTCTTTGTTTGGTTAAAAAGTGTTGTTTTGCATTAGTAGCTAGGGAAAAGTCTTTGCTTTCATAAGTTCTTGATGGTTTACTTAGATCATAAGTAGTTCGTAGTCAAGTGAAATCCTTCTTTGAGTTTGTTGTTTAAAGATCTTAGAAAATTTTTAAGTTTGAAAAGTTGTTTAAGATTTGAGTTAAGTGAAGGTATTTTGTTTCCAGCTTTCTGTTTATTTTTGCTTTCGTCTTTCAAACATCACTAGTTTCAATTTCATAACCTTTGACTTAAGACAAGCCATAAAAATTAACACTAAATCTAAAATTCATTAGACTTTTTATGTTTGTAGGGTCAACCAACTAGTTTAGGATTAGGGCCTTGAATTAGGTTGGAGAGGAAACTCTTCAAGGCCGTTAAAATAAAACATTGGAGTCTGAGTTAGGGAGTGTCAAAGTCCAGTAACGTGAAATTTATCCGGGACCCCCCTCTAACATAGGGGATAAACACAAGGTCGTGTGTAGAAAGGTAGTGGAGATAACCCCTCCAAAGCTGGACCAATCGTAGTGGAGAACACATATAGAGGGCTTGTCTTGGATTCTGTCGATTGCATTTGCCATGGAGCTTCATGGGTCTCAAATCCATTAGAGGTCCTTACTTGTCTTCCAGACGACTTTCTTTCGATACCCTTGACAGGTTTTAGGCTCAATACCTTGCTCATTGTGGTCTACCCGACTTTCGACTATATTTTCCTGGTGACTGTTCGCACGCTGGAAACCTAGTTGCCTATCTTTTTAGAGACATACATAGGTGACTGTGGGGGTATACCATGGTACCTAGGACATACATTGGGCCACACTTTGCAGAGTATACCCAGAGGGTGCTTCCATGTTCGAGTTGCACTTGCACCGGTAAGTTTCTCTAGTGTTGGTTGTTGTAATTCTTCTTCCAATTAGTTTAGTGTTTGCTTGTTTTATCTTGTAGGGATTTTTTTAGTGTGTGTTGTTTTTTGAACGAATAGAAATCCCTAGGGTGTCTTTGATATTCTCACACAGTGGAGGATCATGATCTCTGCCGGTCACGAAGGCTTCTGGGATTGTCGTCGGTTACACTGGAGCCGTCCTCGCCACCACTAAGGTGAAAGCTAGACCAACAAGGATCTTTTGAAGGGACCGGGTCACAAGAAATTGTGCCCGACCAACATCCAGAGGAAACGACCATTTTAGACTTTGGAGTGAAAGCTCTTGGTCCACCTGAAACTCCAACCACTGATATTTCGGCACCCATCATCGTACCGATTCACCCTTACGAGTGCCAGACAGTGTCGCACACAGCAATGGAAACAAATGTTGTCACTCCTTCTGGGAATTCTTCAATTCCCACTACGGTTGTCACCATAGGAGAGTTTCCACCTCCTAACCCACCATCACCGGTCTAATCCACCATGGTCTCGACCACCTCTACCTTGCACAGTGGTCCGATCTTGTTTATGGAGACGGCCACAACCCCTTTCACACCAAGTGCGATAGGCCCTCCGTTATCATACGTGATGCCTAGCTCAGGTACAAGTCCTGTACTTTCCTACTCCAATTCACAGACTTTAGGTCTGGGGACAGGGAGCTCTAACGCTCCTCTGCAAGGCCACATGGGGGGAACTTCATCTCCTATTAATGCTTTCCCTTACGGGGGAGGTCATATACCTCCTTCGTCCCCTTCGCTCGGTGGCACACACCAGCCATCCGCCGGGCCACCTACACACCATAGTTTATTTGGACCAGGGAGTCAAGGACCACCTTCGCATAATATGTCGGTAGGTTCGACACTGTTTTCTTTGTTCGGTGCATTTGGTAACAACGCCTTCTTGTCAGCTGCTTTCCCGACTGGGGGAAATCCCGGTTTCAGACAACCTATTCCTATGCAGGGTACTATTCTTGCATAGGGGGCAAACCCAGGAACTTCTTCTGCATCAGGGCCTTGGAATTCTTGGCAGGGATCCTTTCCCTCCTCAGGAATGCTGATTTGGGGAAATTATTTTCACAACCAATGGAACCCCGGACAAGGTACTATGCCTATCCCCACAGGATCAGCATGGGGAAACTCTTCCCAAAGTCCTCCAAATATAATGCATGCCCAACCATCTACGCCCTATTTTGGGAATCAGCCGATGATGTCTCCTCACACATAGAATTCGTACACTGGTCATGGCCATGGTTTTTACCAGAACCCAGGCCAGTAGCCAAACTTTTCCTGGCAACCTGGTGCTAGTCAAACTCCAAGTCCCTTTTTCCCAGGTTATCACCAATAACCCAAACTACCTTTCCTAGAAACCTTGCATTTGCCAGACTTGACAAGGTTGTTGAATGACCCTATCTGTCACAATCCACGTTGGCCCCCTATGCTGACGAAGTTTCCTTCGGACATGCCTAAGTTCGAAGCCAAGCCTAACGAAGATCCAAGAGATCATGTGGCCACCTTCCATCTTTGGTTCTCATCTAACTCGTTGAAGGATGACTATGTACAGTTGTGATTGTTTCAATGTAATGTCATTGGGAGTGTCGCGAAATGGTACATTGAGCTCGACTGCTCAAGATAATCTTCCTTAGGAGAATTGGAAATGGATTTCCTAAGCCATTTAAAATTACCTGTGAGATACGACGCTGGCACAAAATTGCTGGCCAATTTCGTACAGAGAAAAGTGGACCATATCTCTGATCACATACAAGAATGGAGACGCCGAAAGAGTTTAATTAAGGTGCCAGTCCCACCAGTATTCTTGCTTGAGTGGTTCCTCAAGTCTTTGGTCCCACAGTTATCTAAAGATGTCGCGACGTCGGGAGTGTTTTCCGAAGAAGACGCCATCATGAGAGCTCAACAGCTTGAGCTAATCTATTCTCAGTCTGGTTTATTATACGAGATCTTGCTAGATGCACCACACTTAATACTTGATAAAACCAGACAGAGAGATGGACCACATGCCGATGGTATTGTTGGTTCAGCACAAAGAAATCGCACTGAGCAACTAATGAAGCAATTGCAACAATTGTCTATACAACACACAACGGCCAGCCAAACTACTTTTTTGGCTGCTCCCCCTACTAAAATGTCAGATGTACACACAGTGAAATCGACAAATCCAAAGGCCACCCAACAACTTGAAGAAAATAAAAAACGACGAAAGAAGGGTAAGGGGGATAATAAACCTACTAATAATGATGGCGGGGGCAACACTGAGAAACGAAAGGCGAGGTATCTGTGTAACCTATGAGCGAAAGACCACCCGACCCACCAATGTCCTTGGCTTGTAGAGGCCCAAAAGTTTGTGACACAACAACAACCTACCGTGTTAACCAATCCATTTCAGCATGGGCAAAACCTAACTCAATCCTCTACAAGCACGGAAGGGGGTAGTCAAGGACCCTCTTCGTCTTCGAACAATCCCGCATCCGTGAATGTGTATATGATGAAGGGTGATTCTTTTCTATCGACTAGACTGCATGACTATAGTAAACCAAGAACTTCTAAGAAGGGAAAATAAGCTAAACTCCCATCTCTTCCTCTACATATTGAGAAGACTTTGGGCAAAACAATGACACACATCCCAAAAGGCACGTTCAAAAAATCTTCTCACAGCCCAAACTCAAGGGCCACCCAGAACTATTCGGTGGTGGAGGATTTGTCTCAAACCCCTTGTGCGATGTCCACTTTGGAGGTCCTCCAATGCTGCCCTTCCCAGAGGAAAGCTTTGTTAACTACTTTAGGATCTATCGAGACTTGTAATCTGGGTACCATCATGCTGGATAAAAATGACTTAAAACCTTGTCTGCCTTACCACGTAGCGTTTCAGATAGTAGTGGCTCACCCCACGAAAAGTTTTACTTGAAATATTTTCCACACAGTGGTTGATGAGGGTGCCTCGACATGCGTTATGTCGTTAGCATGTTGGAAGGCCATTAGCCAACCCGTTTTGTCTCCGTCACCTACTCTTCTCACTTCTTTCGATAATCATTCGTTCCGACCACATGGTATCATTCCCTCTTTCCCCATGCAGTTAGGAGGGAAGACCATGTGCGTCGAGGTAGAAGTAGTCAACGCATCCCTCGACTACAATCTCTTGTTAGGAAGGAGTTGGACTTATGCCATGCAAGCATTGGTTGCTACAGTTTTTCGGGTCTTGTTGTTTCCACACGAGGACTGGATTGTGACCATTGATCAATTGTCTTTCTCCAGACCTGACCCTTCATTGGGGTTGTCCGCGGTCCTGATGATTGATAATCCTCAACCAGGCGTAGTCAACATAGGGGTTGGTTTGTGCCCATCTTTGATGGGTACCTTTGATTACCTGCCCCCTCAAGGTGATGTCAAGTTCATATTCAACCACCATAAGGTTGAGATTTTCCAAGTTTCGTCGTTTCTCATGACTTACTTCAACGATCTGTGGATACTTCCTTCCCCATCGGCCATGATGGATGGGACAGGGCACCCGGGCATGTCCATGCCCTTGTCCACAGCTGAAGTAGCGTACTCTTTAGTCCAACATGATTCATCCAACACAGATCCAACTCCTACACAAGAGTTAGATCCACTTCTAGAGCCTATTTGGGCTCAAGGTTCTCTCACTGACACCGATTCGTTAGAATTAGTCTTTCCCTCTGACAAAGCAGTAATTGAAGCAATGACTAGTCCGGACAAACCTTGGGATGATCTTCATCACAGATCATACTTCCTCCCAGAGTTCACCTTGACTATTATTGGAGATAGGTCTTGTCCTATTAATCCCTTAGCTACACACGAGGTTTGTGCTAAGGGTAATATGGCAACCATCGCTGAAACCATACCGATCAATATCTCCCGAACCCCTGGCATTGTGGAGAATGTTTTTGTCAGAGCTGACTTCTCCCCCGAAGAGATTAAAATCTACACAGATCTATTTAAATAACTCCACGATGTTTTTGCCTGGTCTTACGAGGAAATGCCATGCATCGATCCAAAAATAGTCGAACATGAAATAAAAATTTATCCAGATGTCAAGCTTGTTCGACAGAATCTTCATCCAGTTAATCCTAGGAAAGTAGCAACCATTAAGGTTGAAGTTGAGAAACTGCTAAAAGTCGGTTTTATCTATCCTATCCATTTGATACAATGGGTGTCAAATCCTGTGCCAGTCAATAAAAAACAAGGCATGATTAGTGTATGTACAGACTTCCATGATTTGAAGAAGGCCTGTCCAAAAGATAATTTTCCCACACCATTCATCGACCAGATAATTGATGAATTTGCAGGTTGTGAGGCCTTCTCTTTCATGGATGATTTTTCGGGATATAATCAAATACAAATCAAACCCGACGACTAGCACAAAATGAAATTCATTTGTCCATGGGGTACATTCACGTATTGTAAGATGCCCTTTGTTCTCAAAAATGCTAGAGTGACCTTTCAACGGGCCATGTATTTTTCTTTCCATGATCTCAAGCATATAGTCGAGGCCTATTTAGATTATTTAGCATCTCGATCTCGCAAGAGAATGGATCATCCCACACACCTCCGACTTATCTTTGAGCGTTGTCGCTACTTCTAGATTCACTTGAATCCAAACAAGTGCAGCTTTTGTGTAACATCAGGACGTTTGTTAGGTTTCATAGTGTCAACAACAGGGATCATGTTCGATCCTCAAAAGGTTGAGGCAATAATTCAATTGCCTCCCCCACGCACAATCCTTCAACTTCAGAGTCTACAGAGCAAGGCGAATTTTTTAAGACGTTTCATTGCCATTTATGCCGAGATCACAAAGGGATTTATGCGCTTACTGAAGAAAGACATTCCTTTTTATTGGGATGGTGCCGCTCAATTCTCTTTCGAAACGTTGAAACATACCCTCACAACTGCCCCTTTGCTTCGGCCACCTAACTATAAAAAATATTTCTTATTATACCTAGCTGCAACAGAGTCAACCATCGGCATGGTCTTAGTTCAAGAAGATGACTTGTTCTCAGAATATGTGATCTATTACCTGAGCCAAGGCCTCGTAGGATCGAAACTCATTTATTCTCATATCAAAAAACTTGTGTTGGCAGCAGCCCATGCTGTTCAATGGTTCAGTCATTATGTTCTATTTCGCAAGACCACCGTCATTGCTGTCGTGAATCCATTTCAGTACATGTTGACAAGAAGAGTAATAGGTGGAAATATCAGTAGATGGATAGTATTCCTACAAGAATTTGACTTAGATTTCGTTTTAGCAAAATCCAAAAAGTCACAGGTCTTCACATAACTTATTTCGGAACTTTCGGTTGAGTCAGGTGATGTTGTGCTTGAAGAGTCTCCTATCAAGGGAGATATGTTTTTGATCACATCTTCGGATCCCTGGTACAGAGATATACTTATCTATCTCCAGAGTTTGAAGTGCCCCACCTATGCTTCTCATGATGAGCGTCGATGTATACGCCATCAGGCTAAGAATTATCTCATACTCGATGATACGTTGTATCGAAGAGGTGTAGACTACGTCCTGCACCGATGTCTCACTCACAAAGAAGCAGTTATTGTACTTAATGATTACCATACCGGATCCTGTGGTGGTCATTTTTCTGGCTTGGCAACAACCCAAATTTTTTTACGAGTAGGTTACTTCTAGCCGACACTAATCAACGATTGTATCGAATCGGTCGAGAAGTGCCACCCGTGCCAGATATTCTCTCGGAAGATGAGGGCACATCCCGCTCCCATGTTTTCTTTCATCACAGTTGGTCCCTTCACCAAGTGGGGGATTGATTACACTACATGCAACCCTCCTTTAGCAAGGGGGAACCGTTATATCATTGTAGGCATAGACGACTTCACGAAGTGGGTTGAAGCTATGCCAACATTTAAATATGATGGAGAGATTGCAACTCTCTTTTTATTCAACCAGATAATAGCAAGGTTCGACGTCCCAAGGGAGATTGTCACTGACCATGGAAATCACTTTCAGAACCAGATGATGACCAAGTTAATATCAAAGCTTGGGTTTCGGCAAGAACATTCGTCACCCTACTACCCCCAAGAAAATGGTCAGGTGGAAGCTATAAATAAATCTCTTAAGACCATCCTACAGCGAACGATCAACTCAACCAAGTCGAATTGGAATTTGATATTATACTCGACATTATGGGCTTACCGAACGTCTGTTAAAACTGCAACCAGTTTCTCACCTTTTCAACTCGTTTACGGGCTGGAAGCAGTCTTGCCTATTGAATGTCAGATCCCGTCCCTAAAGTTGGCAGTACAAATATTTCCAGGTACTTCTCCACTTGAAGAACGATTATTATACCTTGAGCAGCTCAATGAGCAGCGTCGTGATGAGTCCCTGGCCAACAAGGCTCACAAACATAAAGTCAAGTGTCAGTATGATCGGTCTGTTCGTCCTCGGATTTTCTCTAAAGGCGACCTTGTCCTATTCTATGACCAAGATAAGGACCCCCTGGGGGCAAGAAAATTCAAATCCATCTGGTTTGGACCTTTCGTCATAAAAGAAGTTCTAAAAAAGGGTGCTTATCATCTAGTTGACTTTGAGGGAAATGCTTTGGCAAAGCCTAGAAATGGGCTCTACCTCAAGAAGTATCGCTCATAGGTAGGTCACCATGGGTAAATTTTCGTAACATATGTATATTCTTTGTACTATTACTTTCTAGTTTCTTTTAGTATTATGGATGTGTCATTTTTGATGTTTTCTTTCATCACTGTGGCATATGTCAAGTGAATCCGAGGTATTCATTGGGTATGCAGATGGTGCTAGCTGGCACACTCAGAAGCTTGCCTCCACAACTTGGGTAATTTTTACACCTCGAGGCCAGTTATTATCTTCCAGAGGTATATGCTTAGGTGACACCACAAACAATGTCGTCAAGTAAAATGTAGTTATTGAGTTGCTTCGTGACGCCTTGTCATTTGGTATCTCTCATCTCCGGGTCTATTTAGACGCTCAGCTGGTTGTGTCTCAATTAAATAGAGTCTACCGTGTTCATGATCTGACTTTACACCGACGATTCCTTAGGGTATGTCTCTTAGAACGAAGTTTTGATTATGTTATAACCCTATAATTTATAGGATCAACTGGTGACTGAAAATGTTATCTCTTTAGTGTTTTAGTTTGTCAAATGATTTTTCATTCTGCAAATAATTTGAAAAAAGAAATAGAAAAAGAAAAGAAAAAAAGAGGGCATAAAAGAAATTTAATAGAGCCCCATGTAATAACAATGACTTGGTCCATACCTTTCAAGCATGGCCAAGTTCTTTTAAATTGATGTCAATAGGAGTAGTGAATAAGCTTGGCTAAACTGTTTAATCTTAGCCAAATGATCTAGGTTAGTTAGTGAATAAATCTGACCAGACTGCCTAATCTTGGTCAGATAGCCCCACGATAGAGTAATTTCTTAGTCCAACAGTTTAACCTGGGCTAATTGTCATAGGTAATTAGGTTAGAACATAGGGTAGTTTGATTTATTTCAATAAAACTAGCTCGATGATCAATGTTGAACCATGTCTTTGAGGTTTAAAAGGTTGGATGTCTAACCCCTTGGTGATCGAAACATGGAAAAGCTCGGGAAAAACCCACAATATGCACTTATCCTAAGTTTTTCTAGGCGCATATGCCTTCGCGCTCACAATTATGCATAGCTCATGTAT
>ML780019.1:658282-671256 GCA_009831015.1 Picea engelmannii | reverse complement strand
CGGAGATAACATATGCGCACATCTGGATGGCTCAGGCTTCAACACCTATATCTACGGTTTATATTGGATTCTGGACCCCCCCGTCCGTTCTGCTTTTAACAGAGGGGGGGGGGGTACGGAATGTGTTTTAAAGATTGCGCACAGATCTGCGATTGAGAAGGAAGCGTGCAAATCAACGACTCATGGTGTTTTTCGGACCCCCTCAGCCGATCTGCCTTTAACGGTGGGGGGGTGGTCTGGAATGGAATTTTTCTCTAGCAGGCCCCCTATCTATACCTGGCATGAATCCATTGGTTCCAAATCCCATCGCCTATTACTGTCTGACATACCTCATCACCTCAGGACATCACTATCCACCATTTTATTAAGAGTCACATCCCATAAATCTGTCAGTCTTTCTCCCCCATTCACCCATGGCAAGTCCCTTCACCATGGTCTTTTCCCCCAATCAATACCCACCACGTCACTCAGTCGTATACTTCAGTCATTGTCACCTACCATCTCACGTTTTAAATGACCCATTGGCCATTTATTACTGTCTAACTTATCTGTTAACCTGCTGACCTGTCTCACATGCCCAACAGGTATTCGTTTTCTCAAAACTACCCTCACCCGTCATTCCCTCACCATTTACCTAGTCGTCGCACCAGAGAATTTTCCCCATTTTCCTCTCCGTTACAGTCAGTCACCCACATCTACAATCGTCCCCGCTAACCTTTTGTTTTATTTGCAGGTGTTGTTACAGTGATGGCGCCAAAATCAAAGAGAACAGAAGGTGCGGAGAATCATTTTCTCCCGCCTCCTGTCAACCTCGACAGGATTCCTCTGGCCGACAAAGACCATTTAATTGCAGACACCAGATGCGATTTTGACTTCGCGGACTTATAGTCATGGTTCAAAGAAGTTTTCCTTGACCAGAGCGAAGAAATTGGGCTCTGGGAGTCCAACCTACCCCTGTATCTCTTCCCCCAGATTCCCCAATTCCCAGAATTCGCCCTCAAGTGCCAAGCCCATTATATCCCTGAACAAAGAGCCATTGTGTCCTCATCCGGGGAAATTCTTTTCCTCATCACACCAGAAACCATTGACCAGATGATGCAGATATCTAGAGCCGAATCCGCCTCAACCTTCAGCCTCGAAATCATCACAGAACTCTACCAGAAGTTGTCATTCCCCCAAAGAGCTCAGAATTTTGAGCTTTTTCTCCCGCAGTCCGCTCAACTCCCCACTACAAACCCCCCTTATCCTTCCTCTTTGTTCTCAATAAAAGAAAACCAGGTCATCACGTCACTTTGCGCCTTGCTTGGATATTTTTTAGATCAATGGGTGGATGAACCCATTTTGGGATTTCTGTCCATTTTCTCCACCGATGAGAAACCCACTACACAGTTTGACTTCAGCACGTTCTTGGCAGACAACATTCATGAACAGTTCATAAATTTCTCCATAGAAGGCACATTCCTGTATTTTTCAATACTGGCATACCTGTTTGTTTTCTTCCAAGAGGAAAAATTTTCTTTTTCTATGCAAAAGATGGACGAAGATGGTAGACCACAGGCAGTAACAGCATGGACTTCTCTGCTCAGACATAACTCCACAGAATTCAGTTTCAAGAAGTTCTACCACCCAGTGGTGAGTATGCTCAACGACAGACCCGAACCTAGAATTAATGAGGAAATTCAGAGGATTCTACATCTCTCGGACCTTACAAAGACTGGTGATTGGTACCTATACCAAAATCATACTGAGATCAGAGTCTATGAGTGTGAGTTGGCCCCATATAAATTGCCCAGGTACTTACCTGTTAGAAAATTTTCCCTGGAATACATAGGGAAGATGATAACTCAGACGACATACATTTTGTGTCTTTGAAGAAGAAGCAACAACTCATAATCAAAGGGCAGATTGGATTTTTCATCTGCAACAGTCGAAGCACCAGGGAGGAAGCAGACAAACTGCTAAAGGAAATGAAGTTTTTTGTTAGTTTCACGTGGCACTATGATCTGTGCGGGATAATTTTTGAGATGAGGATAAAAAATAAGAATATCCCATATGTTCACATATCTAGGCCTGAGGTAGAGAAGTTTGCAAACCAGACAAAATGGGAGCCAAATACTCTGGTTGAAACAGAACAACAGGACCCTTTGGTCATTGTTTCACAGACGACTACACCACAGGTTCCAAAGGAGAAAAGGCCCAGGAAGGACACTTCGCCTTCTATCACTGAAGTATCATCTGAAGAGTTCCAATTGCACACAAAGAGGCCAAAAACTACTCAGGCACCTGACACGACTGACGAAATGGAAATTCCATCCACTACAATTATGGAGGTGGATCGGTCACTCCTTAGTACAAGCAACAAGCAGATCATAACCTCAGTATTTCCAAAGAAGCCTACAGATACTCCACCAGTCAACCAGCCAGGCAAAGCAGGACCGAAGCTGAGTATCTTTGAGAAATATGATTTGATTAGGAAAAAGAATTAGACGCTGACCAACAACACATATGCTCAGTTCTGGAAGCAAACATCGACTGCACAACACAGACTGCTATCGACATTTGACACTGAGAAGGGTAGAATGCACATGGAATTTCTCCAAGCACGGGTGCCAGACCCAAATGTAATCACTTATTACAAAAGGGAAACTTTCGAATTCCAGACTAAAGATGTGCATCCAGCTGATCAAATGGATCTGCACAGGAAGACCAGAGAAATGGTGTTTTCCACATTAGCCAATGCCTCCACCACTGCATCCAAGCTACAGGTATCTCTGAACAATGTACAGACTTAGCTGATGTTGGAAAAAATATCATCCTTTGCCAAGGATAACAAGATTAAGACGTTGGAAGAGATGGTCCTCAAGATCAGATATGATCCCTCGAATGTGAAAGAAGTCGAGGAGACGATCAAGAAGAAAAATGTTGACATAACGTCTCTGAGGAAAAAATTGAACCTGCCACCAACAGTAGACTCACAGACAAAGGAAATAGCAGAGACATAAGGAGAAAAAGATGAGATTCTTAAGCTGATCATGGAGAAGAATACACAATTGAAGGAAATGGAAGTTGAACTGGAGAAACTAGTGAAAGAGAAAGAGCAGTCAAAGCCCATGGAAGTCATTCCATTGAGTGCAGTTCCACTCTCAGGAGTGAGCACAATGTCCCTAGAAGAAATTCCATCGAAAACTCCACTGACGTCTCTGGAAAAGACTATTGAACTGGCTAAATCCATGGAGGAGATGAATCTGCAAGAAACAGAGATTAGCAGGCTAAAAACGGAGATTGAGAACCTCCAGGAACTCAAATTGTCTTACCAAACCAGCTTCTCCAAGGAAAAACAAGTGTCAAACCAGCTCAAACAAGAGTTACAATAGCTTCAGAAGTAAACAGTGGCAGGCAAAACTCTGGCCAAAGTCAAAGAAAGTGTCTGGACAGACGTCACCAAGTCCATAAATGAAATATGGCCAATGATACAAATTATGTTTGAGAAAAATGAATTGGTACAAAGAAGCAAACAAGCCATCGATAAGATAAGACCAGAACTGGGAGAGATGCCCACAGAGGCTACTGAAATCATCAAATTCCTAAATTCTAAAACCAGAGAGGAGCTGGAAGATTTGAGAATTGAATATAGAACAGAGACCATCCTTGAGGTCAAGAGAGTCCTGATCAAGAGAGGACTAATGCTATAGCTAGAAGAAAAGTTTCAGGCTATGGACCTCGGAGTGCAAATTTTTTTCAGCAAGATCGAGGCTCTACAGAAAAAGGGTCTTCCTGGTGTGAGAGTGATAAATGACAAATTGATGACGCTCCCCGATTACAAAAAGAAACTAGCCACTGTGGCTAAGGATAACTCAAAATTTTCAGGAATACAAGGCAGTATCACTGGTAAGGCATTCCTGGATGCTTTATAGTTGGACATTAGCATACAACATGAAATTACGACACCTCATCAAAAAATTTCCTATATTTTTGTAGTTTGTTAAGTTAGTTAGCTAAAAATAGATTTACCACATCCTGATCTGTAATGACAGGATCATTTGTAATTTTGATTATAAATACTTCACACTTTGAAGTATTGGGGGTTGATCTTTATGCCATACAAGCTGCAAGACTGTAATCTTTTTCAAGAGATTTTCCATTAATACAAAGAGGCGTTTTCACAGGATTCTCGCATGTTATTCATTGGTGATGTTTTCTTTTCTATGTTGAATGTGTTCTTGCTCAGTTGTCATATTGTTTTCTAATCTAAATCTTTAAAAGTAATGCATGTTGCAGGATTTATCTTCGTATACCCTGTTTCAGACTTTGAAAAGATCTTAATGTTTATCTTCTGATGTTACAGTAAAGAAATTCTTAACTGCTTCTTTACTTTAACTAATATTCTCATATTTTCTGCTTCTCATCGTTTTACTACTAAAAGAATCCAATGAATGCATTATCCTGCCCTGTGAAAAGAATCTTTGTTTTCTGGTTAGATTTTTATCTCTATAACACAAACCCCATAACCCAATGGATGCGTAAAAACCTTTCATCCAACTCAACGAAAACAACAAACCTTTCAATCTTGTTTATTTAACTAGCTTAATATCTTAAATTCAAAACACATCTAAATTATACAGAGAGATCCCTCTCTGAAGCTGGCAAGGCTAGATTCCAGTTTCGAAGTGGTTGGATAAACTTACCTATCATAGATTTCCTTTATCCCAACAACCTCTAGGAATTTACAGAGTGATAACATAGTGGCGACCATACTGGGGAAGAATTTTTCAACCCCACTTTTTCTTTTCCTTAAAAGAAAGCTCCGTTTCTAAACAAATCATAAAACTGAAAAAGCAATAATGTTTAGAGGTTGTTAAATCTTGTAAATATTAATTTTCACACTCATAAAACTTAAAAAATATATATATAAAAACCAAAAATAAATCTGTCTCCCAAAAGAGCTTATACTTGATCTCACCCAGACCCAGAACCTACAATAGCAACTGATAATCTAGAATAGTTTCTCAGGAAAAAGGCCATTGTAGAAGGTTCAGGAAGTTGTAGTCTCCTTCAGAGGTCCCCTCCTCTTCCAGAGGAACTCATTACCATTCAAGATCTTAACTTTGACACTATTTTTGAACAAAGCCTGCTTAGAACAAAATATGACAGCTTTGTGACTGAAATCATTTTAGATCCAAAAACCTTGCAACCCAGGACCCCTGAAATACTATCTCTCACTATGATCCCTCAAACCACTCACTCCGTGCCAGCAAGCCCCTCCTCCTCCTTGTCTTATGTCACTACCACACCTATCATCCAGGTTGTCGTCTCGCCCCCTCCACCTATCATGGTAGCCAAATACGCTCCCTTGGTGTTGGTCGCACCTCTTCATTATATGCGCCAAGATTATCAAATGAGACTTCCACAGTTAAGTGGAACATGGCCCTTGAGTGCACAACAACATGTTGATAAAATGAATGACTATTTTGATCTGCAGGAAGTAGATGAGGCTGACGTTCAAATGAGATTGTTTGTGCAGAGTTTGTCTGATGACGTTAAGAAATGGTACAAGGGTTTACGTGCTGCCTCAGTGCTCGACCTTATAGCATTTCAAAGAAGATTTCTAGACAAATGGGAGGTAAAGAAAAATCCTCTCCAAATCTCGTCAGAATACGAAAGCATCAGGAGAAATCAAGGTGGGACCGTTCAAGATTACTTCATTCGCTTCAATAATCTGTACAACGCAATTCCAGTCGATATTAAACCCCCACAAGGTTTAGCATTGAGAAAATTCCCTGACGGTTTCAATGTTGATATGTCATATCAATTAAGGGAAATAAATTCCACCACCCTGGAAGACATGCAGAAAAGTGTAATAAGCGTGGAGGCTAACCTGTTGGCTAAAAGGGCCCAACAGAGGACAGAGAGGAGAGTCACGATTAAAGAATAACCTTCCACATCTTCGTCTGATGCCAAATTTGATTCCTTAGCTAGAGAAATGGAAAGGGTGATGGAGAGACTCACTATATCTGAAAGAAACCCTTCTAGAGAAAACCAACCAGCTCCTCAAATTCAAAATCCTAACTTTAGAAGGAATCCTCCTCAAATCAGGCAGAGAGATCCCAGAGATCAAAGAGAACAGAGGGGTCCTGATCAACAGATCATACCGCCCCTATAGGAAAATGATGCCGATGAAGGAGAAGAAGTAATTGAAGAACTGGAGGATACTCACATAAACCTCATGGACATTCATGATAACGAAGCTATTTTCCTCACCTAGGAAGAGCAATAACTTTTTCTTCTCTCTCAAACAAAGGTAAGTGAAGAAGCTGAAGATACTGAACAACAAGCATTTGAAAATGCTATTTTGGAGGTACACTGGCAGTACAATCTGCGAAGTAAAAAGACAGATGGAGTTTCCCCAAAAAAGGTGAACAAAACGAAGAAGATAGTCGAAACCAAGAAAGCCCCTAAGCCTTCTACCAAGAAGAACCCTGAGAAAGGTAATGCTGAAGCTACAGCAAAAAGAAACCTTACTATTCTGAAAAGATCATCGCAGACTGAGGTTTCATCAATTAACCCACCAAATACTTCTGGACAGAAGACTGTGGTGGACAAATCAGAATTGCTGAGCCAAAGCAGAGCACCTACACCTTTCAGCCTCGAAGGGGAATTAGCCAAAGTGAAAATTCCCATTCCCCTTTCTGAGTTGATGAGTAAAGACGCTTATTGTTCATAGGTGATTAAAGCGCTGAGCATTGAACCTGATATAGGCACGAAGGCCTTAACCGTTGGATCAATGAATCATTCAGATACTGTAAATCTTACAGATGACCAACCCGAACTCCTGTTTGGCCCTAAATTTGATTTTCAAACTGACAATGGAACTGTTGCTCCTTTTTACATCAACCTTAATATACACGACCTAATTTTTCATAATGCTATGTTAGATTTAGGTGCTTCCCATAACCTGATGCCTA
Source organism: Picea engelmannii (assembly GCA_009831015.1). NCBI lineage: Eukaryota > Viridiplantae > Streptophyta > Pinopsida > Pinales > Pinaceae > Picea > Picea engelmannii. Next base: position 664,294 of record ML780019.1, on the reverse strand, counting down.
AAGTAGTGATGGAAAAGATGGGACTCGAGGTCACCAGACCTTACAAGGATTTACATCCTTTTGACTCCATCAAAGTCAGATGTATCGGTTTGATCGAAGACTTATGCATCACTCTAGTTCAGATTCCAACAAAAAGCATGGTTATGGATGTTGTGGTCACAGACATTCCCTCGAAATATGGTATGTTGTTGTCTAGGTCTTGGGGGGGCAAGTTGAAAGGCACTTTGCAGTTGGATATGTTGTATGCCACCATCCCAGTATTTGGGCAACAGAGAAGACTGTACAGGGAGATGCTGATGAAATATATGGTCAACAGCCAAGAAAATCCACATAATTATCCCCTATACTATGCACATTTTGACCTATACTCCTTTATCCTATATAACGACGATGACACAGAAGAACAAATCACTCAGTTGGAAGAATATACGTCAGGTCTGAACGAAGGTCAAGAGATCACTGAGGCAGACAAAAAGAAAAATGTGATAAGTGAAGAATTGCTAGCAGAATTTTGGAGCATGAACTTCGATGGAGCTGTAAGCAAAGAAGGAGCTGGAGCAGGAGTTTGGTTGCACAATCATAGATCCAGGTATTTGGAAAACCATTCTTACAAATTAAATTTTCAATGCACTAGCAATATTGTCGTGTATGAAGCTTTGATGCTCGGTCTGAAACTTCTAAATAAAGTTGGTGCCAAACAAATTATGGTAAGAGGTGATTCCGAGTTAATTATCAAGCAAATCAAAGGTGATTATGCTACAAAACATCCCCGTCTCAGAGCTTACATGAATGTTGTTTTGGACGCCCTTAAATGTTTCACTGAAGTTGATTTACAGGTTATGCCGAGGGGACATAATATTTTAGCGGATGGGTTATCTACGTTGGCAGCTTCATGCAAGATACCTTTTCGTTCCACTCGTCCATACACGGTGGAGGTGAAGTGCAGACCAACTGTCCCCTACAACATCAGATATTGGTAGGTATTTGGGAACGATGACCAAATCAAAGATTTTCTGCAATGTAAAAATGATTTCGAATGTATAAACATAAACTCAGAAAATGAGGACGAAAATGTAAATAGATTTGATTTTGGAAATGATAGTGTAAATAAGATAGATTTAGGAGAGTTAGGTGAAGATGAGATAGACTCTGATGTTTTACATTTATAGAGTAATGTTTTACCTAGGGGTTTAGTTCCCTTAGAAGACCTTTTTTATTTTAATGATGTAGCTAAAAAACCAAAAATTGAAGCTAGTGGTAAAGAAGTTGAAGACGTTAACATAGGAACAGAAGAGAAGCCCAAGATAGTAAAATTGTCTAAATCCTTACCCCTTGAGCAGAAATTCAAATACATTGAACTTTTTAGGGAATTTTCAGACGTATTTGCCTGGGGTTACGAGGACTTGAAATCTTATGGCACGAGAATCATACAACATAGAATCCCAATAAAAGAAGATCAAAAACCTTTCAGGCAAAAACTTAGGAGAATCAATCCCAAGTTACTTCCCCTAATAGAAAAAGAAATCAAGAAGATGTACGATGCTAAAATCATAGTTCCATTATGATTTTCCAAATGGGTTTCAAATCTAGTCCCAACCCGAAAGAAGTCTGGGGAAATCAGGATGTGCATTTATTTCTGAAACCTGAACAAAGTTTCTTTAAAGGACAACTACCCATTGCCAAAAATGGACCACATATTACAAAGGGTAGTTGGATCCAGCCAAATCTCCTTACTGGATGGGTTCTCAGGCTATAACTAGGTCCTCGTTCACCCAGATGACCAAGAGAAAACAACTTTCACAACACCTTGGGGTACCTTCATGTACGTGAAAATGCCTTTTGGGTTGATGAACACTGGGGCTACTTTCCAAAGAGCGATGGATATCAATTTTGTGGAAGAACTTGGCAAATTTATTGTCGTTTATCTGGATGACGTAACTGTGTTTTCCTAATTCGATGATGAGCACTTAAGACATCTCAGACGAGTATTTAAGAAATGCAGGAAATTCGGGATTTCTTTGAATCCTAAGAAGAGTCTTTTCGGTTTGGAGGAAGGTAAACTGTTAGGGCACATAATCTCTAAGGATAGAATTAAGATAGACCCCAGTAGAATCGAGGCCATTCAAAAATTAGAACACCCAAGAAATATCAAAGAATTACAGTCTTTCATTGGAAAAATAAACTTTCTGAGAAGATTCATACCCAACCTGGCCGAGTTGCTCAGGAATATCACAAAAATGTTAAAAAAGGACACAAAAATAAAATGAAACACTGAATCTAAGCAGTCTTTTGAACAAGTCAAACATGCACTCACACAGGCTCCGGTCTTGATCAGTCCTGATTTCACCAAGGATTTTTATCTTTTTTCTTTCGCTTCTGAACATACCATTGCAGCAGTATTACTACAGAAAAACAACGAAGGGTATGAACAACCCATAGCCTTTTTCAGTAAAGCTTTAAGAGATGATGCTTTGAATTATAAAATAATGGAGAAACAAGCTTTTGCCTTGGTGAAATCCATAAAAGATTTTATAGTATATATTCTCCATTCCCACACCATTGCATATGTTCCGAATGCGGTATAGTAAAATACATTTTAACCCAGGACAATCTGGACTGCCGAAGAGGAAAATGGATTGCTATCATTCTAGAGTATTACATAGAGATTAAGCCTACTAAACTGATTAAAGGTCAAGGTCTAGCAAAGTTAATGGCTGAATCAAATTTGCATGCTCTTGACATTAGTTTTTTAGCTACAGTAGATGAACAGGGTGAGCAGGCGACTCCAAGTGTGAAAGAGGTATTTATGAACTCCCCATGGTACGCAGACCTAATATTTGTTTTTCATAACTTACAAGCTCCCCCTGGTCTGACCAAAACTAAAGCTAGGTTTTTGAAATTAAAAGCATTAAAATTTTGCATTCTAGAAGGCAATTTATATTGGAAAGATCCTGGAGGTATTTTGTTGAACTGTCTGTTAAAAGATGAAGCTGACAAAGTATTGCGGGATTTTCATGCAGGAGACTATGGTGGTCATCTAAGATGGAAGACCACAGCTAATAAAATTCTCAGAGTTGGGTTTTATTGGCCTACGCTGTTCACTGATGTGCATCAGAAAGTGACTTCGTGTCATAAGTGTCAGGTTTTCGAGGGAAAAAAGAAGCTCCTTCTTTTGCCCCTGAAACCGATCTTGGTAGAAGCTCCTTTCCAGCAATTGGGATTAGATTTTATCGGAGAAATACATCCTCCCTCTTTGGGCCAACACAGGTGGATTCTCACTACTACCAACTATTTCACAAAATGGATCGAAGCTGTACCAAGCAGGCAAGCTAACGATTTTGTCATTATTAAATTTCTTGAAAATAATATCTTGTCTCGTTTTGGATGTCCTAGAAATATTATAACTGACAATGCAATGACTTTCCGATCTAAGAAGCTGATAAACTTTTGCAATCAGTACCATATTGGTTTGGGTGATTCCAAAACTTATTACCCTCAGGGAAATGAGCTAGCGGAGTCATCAAATAAGACCGTGGTGAGAATTATCAAGAAGACTTTGCAAGAAAACAAAAAATCATGGCATAACAAGCTGGTTTTTGCACTATGGGCTGACAGACTGACCACCAAGAGGTCAATTGTTATGTCACCATATTAGTTTGTCTATGGCACTGAAGCAATTTTCCCCACTTCCTTAGGAGTTCTTGTCATGAAATTGTTGCAAGACATGCAAGCTGAGCCGAACGACTCCCAAAGAAGGATAAACCAGATGATCCATTTGCAGCAGTCCAGAGAAGAAGTATACAACAAGACTCAGGTAGTCCAAGAAATCATTAAAGAGATCTTTGAAAAAAGAACCAAAGAAGATGATTTCGAGCTAGGTGACTTGGTGCTGAGATGGGATTCCCGAAATGAAGACAAGGGAAAGCATGGCAAATTCGACGGTCTATGGAAGGGACCATACATGATTCAAGCATTCAGAGGAAATAACACCTTCTTTCTCAACAACAGTGATGGGACAGATCTACCAGGAGGACCTGTAAATGGCAAAATGTTGAAGCATTATTCACCGCCTCAGTAGGGACTTTGAGTCACACTTTTCCATTGTACAAACCACTTTCATTTTGCTTGCAATTTTCTGAGTGAATAACTTTGATCAGATGGTTGAAGCCCAGAGAGAAGGCCCTAAGCCACTGAACATTGTCTTCCAATTTTCAAAATAAAACCAATTAAGCAACAAAGACAACTATTGAGAAACAAATTTCAGAACATCACGAGTCAAGATTCTTGATACTTCACAAGGAGAGTACCATCCTCAGGTGGAGCCGCTGTTATAACCCTATAATTTATAGGATCAGCTGGTGACTGAAAATGTTATCTCTTTAGTGTTTTAGTTTGTCAAATGATTTTTCATTCTGCAAATAATTTGAAAAAAGAAAAAGAAAAAGAAAAGAAAAAAAGAGGGCATAAAATAAATTCAATAGAGCCCCATGCAATAACAATGACTTGGTCCATACCTTTCAAGCATGGCCAAATTCTTTTAAATTGATGTTGATAGGAGTAGTGAATAAGCTTGGCTAAACTGTTTAATCTTAGCCAAATGATCTAGGTTAGTTAGTGAATAAATCTGACCAGACTGCCTAATCTTGGTCAGATAGCCCCAGGATAGAGTAATTTCTTAGTCCAACAGTTTAATCTGGGCTAATTGTTATAGGTAATTAGGTTAGAACATAGGGTAGTTTTCTTTATTTCAATAAAATCAGCTCGATGATCAATGTTGAAACATGTCTTTGAGGTTTAAAAGGTTGGATGTCTAACCCCTTGGTGATAGAAACATGGAAAAGCTCGGGAAAAACCCACAATATGCACTTATCCTAAGTTTTTCTAGGCACATATGCCTTCACGCTCACAATTATGTGTAGCTCATGTATGAACGACTCAGATGTTCGCTCCCAGATCTACAGTGGATAAGTCTTTCTGGACCCCCCCCAATGTTATACCTTTAACGGTTGGGGGGGGGGGGGGGTCCGGAATCAGAGATAATATATGCGCACATCTGGATGGCTCAGGCTTCACCACCTGGATCTACGATTTATATTGGATTTCAGACCCCCCCCTCCCCCGTCCGTTCTGCTTTTAACGGAGGGGGGGGGGTCCAGAATGTGTTTTAAAGATCTCACATAGATCTGCGGTTGAGAAGGAAGCGCACAAATCAATGGCTCATGGTGTTTCTCAGACCCCCTTGGTCGATTTGCCTTTAACGGTGGGGGGGGGGTCCGGAATAGAATTTTTCTCTGGCGGGCCCCCTATCTATACGTGACATGAATCAATTGGTTCCAAATCCCACCACCTATTACTGTCTGACATACCTCGTCACCTCAGGACGTCATTATCCACCTTTTTCTTAAGAGTCACATCCCATAACTCTGTTAGTCTTTCTCCCTTGTTCACCCATGGCAAGTCCCTTCACCACAGTCTTTTCCCCCAATCAATACCCGCCATGTCACTCAGCCGTATACTTCAGTCATTGTCACCTGCCATCTCACATTTTAAATGACCCTTTGGCCATTTATTACTGTCTAACTTATCCGTTAACCTGCTAACCTGTCTCATGTGCCCAACGGGTATCCGTTTGCTCAAAACTACCCTCACCCGTCATTCCCTCACCATTTACCTAGTCGTCGCACCAGAGAATTTTCCTCCATTTTCCTCTCCATTATAGTCAGTCGCCCACATCTACAATCGTCCCCGCTAACCTTTTGTTTTATTTGCAGGTGTTGTTACAGTGATGGCGCCAAAATCAAAGAGAACAAAAGGTGCAGAGAATCCTTTTCTCCCGCCTCCTATAGACCTCGACATGATTCCTCTGGACGACTGTTAAGGTCCTAACCCGCACATAGGTAGATCAATGTATTCGGATGTAATAAAGGTCAATATTAATAAGACCTTTCAATAAAATAGAATAAGGTGGATGTAAGAAGACCTAATAGAAGCTTCCGCTTCTAGAAGGATCTT
>ML780019.1:601356-633345 GCA_009831015.1 Picea engelmannii | reverse complement strand
TAAGGCTTTAATGAATGGATAAGGTGTTTGGTGGGGAGTGAAGGTTCGGGGGCGGTGGAGGAGGCATAAGGGAAGGAGGAGGATTCATTTGGGGGGGGATTCATGCATTCGAGAGGAGAGTGATTTTTTGAAGCTTGGAGACAGAGTTAGAATAGTGTGATTTACAGTGCACACCGGGGCTGAGGGGTTTTGGGCTCGAAGGGCTAGGACGTCCGTAGATGTCCTAGGGCCAGGCGTACTGGTCGGTAGGTTGGCCGATTTTGGGGTGTTCAAGCGAAGGTTCAAGATGAAGGTTCAAGCTGCTGCAGATAGTAGCATCAGAGACAGGTATTTAAACTCAAAATTGTGAATTGTTTACTTAAATTTAATATTTACTGCCAAATTGTTATGTAAAAATTTTTATTTTGTTTATCAATCCGGAAATGAATATGTTAGAGTAAGCAAATTTTTGGTAAGTTTCAAAATTCCGCTCTGTTTTAATTTATGGTAGCTTAAATAAAATCCTGGTCCTTACATGAAAGAGAAAGAGCATTCAAAACCCATGGAAGTCATTCCATTGAGTGCAATTCCACTCTCAGGAGTGAGAACAACATCCCTAGAAGAAATTCCATCGGAAACTCCACTGACGTCTCTAGAAAAGACTGTTGGACTGGCTAAATCCATGGAGGAGATGAATTTGCAAGAAACAGAGATTAGCAGGCTAAAAAAGGAGATTGAGAACCTCCAGGAACTCAAATCGTCTTACCAAACCAGCTTCTCCAAGGAAAAACAAGTGTCAGACCATCTCAAACAAGAATTACAACAGCTTCGGAAGCAAACAATGGCAAGAAAAACTCTGGCCGAAGTCAAAGAAAGTGTCTGGACAGACGTCACCAAGTCCATAAATGAAATATGACCAATGATACAAATTATGTTTGAGAAAAATGAATTGGTACAAATAAGCAAACAAGCCATCGAGAAGATAAGAGAAGAACTCGGAGAGATGCCCACAGAGGCTACTGAAATCATCAAATTCTTGAATTCTAAAACCAGAGATCGAGGAGCTGGAAGATTTGAGAATTGAAGATAAAATAGAGACCATCCTTGAGGTCAAGAGAGTCTTGACCAAGAGAGGACTGATGCTACAACTAGAAGAAAAGGTTCAGGCTATGGACCTCGGATTGCAAAGGTTTTTCAGCAAGATCGAGTCTCTACAGAAAAAGGGTCTTCTTGGTGTGAGAGTGATAAATGACAAATTGATGACGCTCCTCGATTACAAAAAGAGACTAGCTGTTGTGGCTAAGGATAGCTCAAAATTTTCAGGAATACAAGGCAGTATCAATGGTAAGGCATTCCTGAATGCTTTATAGTTGGACATCAGCATACAACATGAAATTACGACACATCATCAAACAATTTCCTAGATTTTTGTAGTTTGTTAAGTTAGTTAGCTAAAAATAGATTTACCACGTCCTGATCTTTAATGACAGGATTGTTTGTAATGTTGATTATAAATACTTCACACTTTGAAGTATTGGGGGTTGATCTTTACGCCCTGCAAGCTGCAAGACTGTAATCTTTTTCAAGAGATCGTCCATTAATACAAAGAGGCGTTTTCATAGGATTCTCGCGTGTTTTTCATTGGTGATGTTTTCTTTTCTATGTTGAATGTGTTCTTGCTCAGTTGTCATATTGTTTTCTAATCTAAATATTTAAAAGTAACGCATGTTGCAGTGTTTATCTTCGTATACCCTGTTTCAGACTTTGAAAAGATCATAATGTTTATCTTCTGATGTTATAGTAAAGAAATTCTTAACTGCTTCTTTACTTTAACTAATATTCTCATCTTTTCCGCTTCTCATCGTTTTACTGCTAAAAGAATCCAACGAATGCATCATCCTGCCCTATGAAAAGAATCTTTGTTTTATGGTTATATTTTTATCTCTATAACATAAACCCCATAGCCCAATGGATGCGTAAAACCCTTTTAGCCAACTCAACGAAAACAACAAACCTTTCAATCTTGTTTATTTAACTAGCCTAATATCTTAAATTCAAAACACATCTAAATTATACAGAGAGATCCCTCTCTGAAGCTGGCAGGGCTAGATTCCAGTTTTGAAGTGGTTGGATAAAGTTACCTCTCATAGATTTCCTTTCTCCCAACAACCTCTATGAATTTACAGAGCGCTAACAGATTATATTACATGTTTTCATGTTCCTATGAGATTAAACCAAATAATAGATACTCTAGCTAATCAAATTTTAGATTGGCATCTCACACACATATGAAAGGATATACACATAAACATGTAAATACATTTTTAAAGGCAAATATGATCCATAAGACACAAAAAGACATAAAAATCCATATATAATATCATAACCATCAAAGTACATAGGTGGACACAAGTTCCTCAAAAGTATGACCAGTAACGAGTCATGGGGCTTACGCCCTCAAAAAATATATACAAGTAGTGCTATCAGCACGTGAAATGTCTAGACTAACTAAGGTCAGGGCCTGTGGGCCCTGTTGTACTGATCAACTGCGTTTTCCAAACATAGAAACAATTGGACCCACGTCCGTGGTGCCCCCACTACATGAGGCTGCATAGATGGTGGTAGATCCTCAATCTCTGCCATAGGGATTATGCAAGTGAGTGAGATAAAGTTTCGCTCGACTCTTCTCAACACCCTTTCAGCCTCCTCGGTTGGAAGCTCTCATGCTGCTGTTGGTCCCCCTACGGCGGCAAGTGCGGCCGCTGGCCGAGGATGACGCATGTTCCTCGCATAATCAATAGGTCGCATCGGTCCCACATATTCACACAATAGACACATATCCGTCAAATACTCTGGTATAGAAAAAAATGATATATAAAAAAAAAACAACATAAAAATTACATATGTTTCAAAAAAAAAAACAACAACAAAACAATGATGTAAACTTACCCATCTCTCCTCGCTCCTCACCACGAGGCACTGGTATCTCAGGATCTCTCGAAAAATCAATCCCAGCATAAGGGTAATCCTCTATGACTGGGATCTGTTGCGACAACCAAGCGAAGAAATCATCATCAAAGGACTCATTGGTCCTTCCACCACCCTGTCGTGGCAGTAACACTGCCCATCTGCAAACCGCAGGAAGAGATGCCTAATGTCCTCATACCACCACTCGAGGACTGAAGCTCAGAACTCTTTCAAAGAAGAAAGAGCATAGAATCATCCTGAACCCAACGTTCCTCTGCGTCCACGACCGATAATCTGTCATCTGCCTCTTCATACAATCTAGCAGTGTAGTACTCCAGTCAAATATTTGTGCATTTAAGCACTGGACTGCACAGTTCATCTGTGCACGGGACACCTGATGTAGAGTCGCAGAACCAATCATCCACCCAATAAGAAACACAATCGCCTGCAGTGATAAGTCAATGATCTTTCTTATGGGCACCTGTGAGCTCGATCGGTCTGTACCAGCCTCACAATAAAGTCCTATCAATTCTGATATGTTATGAGGCCCCAAAGGAAATGTCCGGAAGTTGACTGGTTCCCCTTTCCTGGAGAGGCTAGTAAAAAAATATATGTCCTCTGTCGTAGGCACCAGTGACTGCCCCTCTAACATAAAGGCCTCTGCATCAGGATGCCAATAATCAACCAAGGCATTCAGTAGCCTAGGTTGTGCCCGCATAAAAGGACATAAGAAGAACTTGAGCAACCCACATTACATTAAGGCAACCACAACATTTGGGTCTTCCCCGACCAACTCACTAACCTCCTCATGCTCTCTTTCCCTCTAGTGAACATACATCCTGCAAAACACCAAGTTTAGGAGGGTTAACCCCTGTTTTTTTAATTTTTTTTTCATTCAATAAGGGGGTCCACGCAGGCTGTAATGATGATAGTCACGTGTACACGTGTGCAATTTTTACTCTGCCTGAATGTACACACGACCTGTCATAAGATAGCCCGCGTGGACCTAGGGCCGACCTTTTGAAGGTCGACGCCCCCCCAAAACTTGAAACCCAAAGCATAAATAAGGATTTAAATTGCAAGAGGAGAGAGTTTATACTTACTTGGTCTAGACAGATGGTCGTTTCGTCCACTGTAGCTCCCGAAATCACCACTTTTACCAAAGGGGGTTTTTTGCTCCAGAGTCAATTTCCAAATCAACAATGGTGATAATGAGCTGCCAGCTTCTATTTATAGACTTTTTGACCTCTTTTTGTCACTTTTTTGGCCCCCCTTATCATTTTCTTTAAACTAAAAACCATTTAGAGTGATTTGGGAGTTGCATTGGAAGGGTATGATCGGGTATCAAGACATTTTTTTGGAGTTTTGGGTAACTTTTGACGGTCCATGGAAAAATCTCAGACGATCAACTTGAGCATGTAGGTTAGGTTTCCACCCTAACTTTTGTATCTCGTTGTCTTTTTCCCTTTGGCATAGGATCAATCCCATCAGGTTGCGACACAAAACCACCATTGCTGCTTTAGAAGTGTCACAATTTGGTGGTAGAGCGTACCGGAACATGGATACCCTAGGTAGATCCTGGTTGCATTATGGTGTCCATGTTGTCCCTAATCACTGTAGGCTCGGGAGTCCTTGTTGTTTTTCCTGATTACGAGTTTGAGCCTCATTTGTATGATTCCTTTTCACTCTTGACCTCACCCTCGGGACTCCCAAAAGACATAACAGGTCTTCTTTTAAGCCCTTTTCAGACCCTCTAAACATGAAAATATTGTTGAACGATCTTGTGGCCTTTCACACTCATTAAACTGAAATTTGAAGTCACATCTGTCTGGCGTTATTTTACCCCTTTTTCGGTCTAGACGGTCAATTGTACGAACAAAGGTATACTCTAAGGAACCTTAGTTCTCTAGAAGAGTACTCTCAGGTATCATTTTAACCCTTTTTTGGGCCTGAGGGACTAAATGTACAAAAAATGAACCCGCACGGAGTCCATAGTTAAGTTCTTTTCAGATTCCCTAAAATTGAAAAGATCACCGAGTGACCTTATTCTTTCACACTCATTAAAATGGTCCAGAAGAACATTCTTGACAGAGTCCATAGTTAATATTTTTTCAGACTCCTTAAAAATGAAAAAATGGTCGAGTGATCTTGTCTTTATCACACTCGTTAAAATGGTTTTGAATAGACATCTTGTCGGTGCTAGTTTACCCCTTTTTCGAGCCGACTAGACTACCTTCGAAAAAAGTACCCCAATGGAGTCTCCTTTTATGTTTTTTCAGACTCTCTAAATATGAAAAACCACCAAGCTTACCTTCTTTGGGCTCGCTAAACTCACATTGAAGGACATTACCATTGTGTGTTTTATTAATCACATTCGCATACCTGCGTCTTTGGTCTAATGTCGGCTCCACGTTGCTCTCAACTGAACCATCTGAAACATACCTTATACGCAAGCCCTGTAGCACTTTGCCTCTGCGTCTTGACACCTTTGGCCCCTGGAGGATTTTTCCCGAGTGTCCTTACTCTGAACATCAGTCTTGTCCTTGTGCCTTGAACTTGTATGTTTGCAACACTCGTACCTCCTTTGTAACATAACATTCTTTTATTCTTTTTCCAAAATTATTGAAAAAGATAAAAAAAAATCAAATGTACCCCAAAAAGAGGAAGGGAAAAGTATTTTCTTTATTGGAAGCATAATGAGTTACCCTTGGATAAAGCGCATCTGTCCGTTTGTTCGTCAAACTCTGGGATTTAATACGACCTTAGGAAGTTATTTTTCGCTACATAGAGTTGTTTCCTCCTTCGTTTGGTTATTCTTCCAAACATATGGAGAGTTTGCATTGCTTCCTACCTCGTAAACTTATGTTAATGCCATGCTGCCCGAGTCTCATCATTTGTCGTGCTATTGTCCAAGGGAAGTTTTTACCAAGCCTGAGTCAACCCCTCTGTAGTTTGTCTCTTTCTCTCGTACCCGACCATCCTAAACATCCAATCCAGTCTTTGTTTGAAATCAATGAAGCCTTTAGTCTGATCATCAAGATTCTCTAGTCCATGACCGACCAGCCATCGAAGACCTCCGGGTAGTGAAGTCGTACACTTCTATTGCACTCCTACCCAAGTTTTGAAGATTTTGAAGTTGTTGCTCGAGCTCTGACGACCTCATCTCCAACTATCAGGCCTTATCATCTTCTAAGAAGATGGATACTCTACACATATATCTTTTTGATTTCGAGATGTAGCTCCATTGTGTATTGTTCACGGCTACACTTTGTATATTTATATGACATGGATCTACAGTGTATTTGATTGGTAGCCATGATTTTATTTTATCCCGAGCATGGGTATGCTTGCCTTGGTGAGATAAGTATTATTTTGCAGATGAAACCTCCTGATTTCTGGTCCCTGGGGTCACTTGTTCGACACATCGGTGAAGATTGTTAATGTATTTCGGCCATCAAATGCTCTTTTGACCTTACACATTATGGGGCATCTGTTATAACCCTAATTTGATTCAGACATGCTTACCTGGCATTAGGCCATCTTAGATTCCTTCTTTGCCAAAACACTGCTAAACAACTCTTCTTAAAAACTCATTTTATAAAGGCCCACGCGCCCTGCTCCATTACTGCACGCATGTACACACTAGCTGACTTAAGACAGCCTGTGTGTACCTACAAAAGCACGAAAAAGGAAAGTTGTTGACGGAACGCACAACTTTGGGTGAGTTAACTAAACCTTTCGGCCATGCATGGTTGAGGGTTCGACCAAATACCTAGCTTCTTCTAGCCTATAAAAGAAGGGTTAGCGGTCCCATTTGGAAGAGGAGAATCATAGTAAATAAACTATACCCGATTGCGCATTCCCTTTGTCCCAAACCTTTAGCCATCCTTGTGCAAAGAGAAATATAGAGAAAAGAAGTTGGAGGACAGTTGAAGAGGAGCCCAGGACCAGGTTCGTGGAGCAGTGGCTGACTTCATCATTGTAAGTTGATTTGTTGAAGTTAATAATAAATAAGTACTTTTCTCGTCCCACCATATGAGGTTTTCATGGTTTATTGCATACATATTGATTGAATCTCTAACCCATTAATCTGTAGATCAAATGCATGTGGAGTTCTTTGTTTGTCTTGTGTGAATGCAGGTCAGCCTTGGGAGGAGAGCTGCAGTCAAAGAGCGATCAAGCATGAAGAAGGATCGATATCAAACGCCCGAAATAAGGTATGCTCACTTGATCTTCTTAACTACGTATTTGCTTAAGAATAATGGGGATTAGGTCCGAGATGACGGTAGAAAGTAGGATCTTTTAGGTATTTTCTGCATGCATAATAAAACCCTAAGTACTAGTCTGTAGAGAGATTTCCCACTCACAACAACAAGAGACTGTACAGACCCCAAAATCTGTACTGTACAACCTCCTGTGTATGTTGAACCTCTTGCCTCAATTTTTGTGCTAGTTTATGTTGGAAGATTGGTTGTTTTCATTGATGTCAACCCTAGTCATGGGTTTTGGACCGCAAGATTGATGAAGGTATTTGGACATGAAGGAAAATGCACATGCAGATACAACACCCATGGATGGATAGTATACATCATGTTGTTTCCGGTGGTATGTGGCACGTCACGTGAATCCTCATGGTTGAGGAGAAATGAATTTTTGAAGATGACAAAGTGAATTGAAGAAGGAAGTACATGTAGGCCCTAAAGATAATTAAAGAAAAGAATTACAAAATAAGAAAGTGTCAGGTCGGCCCTAATGTTAAAAGGAAGTGAAATAAATGGTATAAATAAATATCATTATACATTCATTTGATACAAGTCGAATTTCAGAGGAAATAAGAAGAAAAGAAGGCCGGATTTCAAGGGAGGATGAAGTCTTTTGGTGATGTGTTTTAAGGTATGTTATTTTCAGGGCATGTTACCATTTTTGCTATAACTTTTTTTCTAGAACAATTTAGATGGTGAAATCGCTATGGTATTGCAAAGACATATCAAGGTACCTATGGTAAAAATTTCATCTCTTGATTCGCTATAATTATGGAGATACACTATGTGGAAGATAGGGTTTGTGACCAGTCCTGATGCTAGTCAATAAACAGGTGTTCCGAGTAAAATAGTTATAACTTCTTCATCGAGAGTCCAAATGAAATGGGACAAATTTCATTGGAAAGAGTAGGGATTTTAGTTTCTTGTGTGTGAGTTTCAGAATCAGATGTTAATTATTGAGCGCGGGGAATTCTGTGCAAGTTCACTCTCTTGAATAGACCAGAATTGAATAAAGTCTACCATTCTTTCTATAACCTCTTTTTGGGGAGGATTCAAGGAGTGAAAATTGGAGGAGTTTCAGAGAATGCATTGAGTAATATTATCTACGGGATTAGAGTACTCCAAGAATTGAAGAATTGCAAAAATTGAAGAAATCTCAGGAAGCATTATCAGGTTCTATGTGATGATTGGTTGATGTTGATGATTTAATGTAAAGTTTTATTATTTCTCATATATTGTGCATGGTGTATTGTAGTGTATTGGTGTAACTCTTATAATATTGTTCATTGCTCATTGGATATAGTTGAATGGTTTAAGTATAAGTTGAAAAAGGTTTTAAATTGTACTTGATACTTATTCACCCCCCTCTTAGTATCAACAGTTTCCTGCCTTGGAATGCATGCCCTAGCTCTCAGAAATAATCTCTTCCTCAAGCTCGAAAATCTGCTCTTGCTTTCTCTCAAAAATGTCTCAACAACCCACAATGGGTGCACCCTCCTTACCCTAATCGACCTCATGAGGGAAGGTGAAGAGTCTCTTCATCCAACGGTGGAGATTAGATGAGATCAACGGTGGAAATAAAATTACTTTATCCACCCTCTTTCCCTTAGTCTCAAAAAGTCACCTTTTAATTTGCATCTGACAAATTAAATTTGCATCTCACATTAGGCACTTTCTCACCCCTTAGGCACCTAGGTGATGAGAAACACTTGCCTAGGTACTTTTTTGTTTTAAATTTAACAAATTTTAAGACTTTGGATGCAATGGTACAACTTGTTAAGTCAATGGTTTCAAAGAAGTTATACTTTTAACCTAAAAAAATGATGTTGTTGCTAACACCACTTTTCGATTCAAGGTTTGATTTTCAGGGTTTTTTTGACAATATTACAAGGTCATTAAGGTCATGCTTGCAAAAAGTGGTAATGCTAACCCCCCAAAAATGACTTTTCAATTTAGGGGTTGATTTTGATGTTTTTGTCCCAAAAATATACGTTTTTAAGACTAGATTTATTGTTTTGAGGTCATCATTTGCATCAACTCGGTCACTATATTTCTATATCATGTGTATTTCTTGAAGATATATTCTTAGTATCTCTGGCAACTATTTTTGATGGGTTTCATCTTTCATTTGTAATGCACTGATGCACCCCTTTGGGGCTTTTCCTTCTATATCTCACTCTATTCCAAGTAGGATGAGGATACTTCCTTAGCCTAGTATTATCCTTCTTTTCTTTCTATTTTGAGGGGTTTTCTATGTACACTCCCATCCTCATTCTATTTTGAGGGGTTTTCTATGTACACTCCCATCCTCATTCTATTTTGAGGGGTTTTCTATGTACACTCCCATCCTCATTCTCTAAGGGGTTGAGGGGTGATTTAGATTTGTAATTGATTATTTGATCGAGTCTAGTCATTCTTTCGTAAATTTTGAGTTCTTTTATGTTAGTGTGATGGAACAAAATTTTGAGTAAAGATGGGAGGTTATTCCATGATGTTCAGGGTACATGATTTTGGCAACCAATTCTTGATCATCTACGAGTTTGATTAGTTAATGTCAAAATATCTAAGTTGATTCGCCTCCGGTATCGTGCTTTCATAATCAATTTTCTTCTCTTCGTTGACCCCATACCCATTGGATATAATACATTGATGAAAACACTTAAAAAAATGTTTATTTGAACAATGATTTTTTACTTTTGCATTTGTAGTTATGCAACTTTTGAGTGTGGATATGAAGTGAATTAGTGCAATTACACTAGTTTTTATATAATTGATATTTTAAGGTGTAAACTTGAATTTTAATTCTTGTTCCAAAGAGTCTAGTTGCATAAACTTTATATGATTTAATGACTACGTTAATTACACTTTACAGATTTAAAATATTTTGCAAGGTTTACTAAATATTTTATACTTCCACTCGTTGGGAATTCCCCTTTGAAACTAAAAACACTAGTTCAAAGTAAGAGATTGTATAAAACGACATTTGTACATTCCCTAAGTGTTCATTCAAACCTTACACTATTGAATAATAACAACCCTTACGAATTTAAGCGAATTTTGTAAAATACTTTTATTAAAATATAACTACAGAACATATATCAACAAAACTCCAAAAGTAACACTAAAATTTATTATAAATTTGTTTTAAAAAATATAATTAACATACTTAACAATATAATAATACATATTTGTTACAATAACTCAATATACTAATACATCTATGCTACAATACGCTAAACTAACATACATAGATTGACTAATTAAATAAACAAAATAAAAACATGAAACTCTTCCACATACTTGCCAAATGTTTTAGATAACGAACCTTATATTTGTATTATGTTACAATAAGTCCCCCGTATGGAATGTCACGGACGCATTCAAAGCGTTGGTGGGTCCCTGACCCCCCTCGCCACCTAGCCTTTAGCGTTGTGGACAATTGTTTTTAGCCGCCTTCATCACCCATCTCACCTCCTCATGCAGTTTAAAACTTCTAGTCGTTGTCTTTTCCTGTTATTCGAGTGGTCCTGTCCTGGTATTCACATCATGTTTTTGCACTCACTTCACATGTTCGATCCTCCTATCCTTCGCATGTGGTATGGGAAGGTGGAGAAGCAGCTCAATTTTATGACAGATACATCCCATATAATCGATAATCATGAGAGCATCCTCCACTCATGGCTCCTGGCATTGGGTGGCTATGTTAGCTGCATCCCCTTTTGGCTACATTACTACCTTTCTTTGGCTATTTGTTTCTGATGTCCCTCTCTCCCTTCCACGACTTCCCTGCTGCACCCTGCGGTGGGCATTTCCTCCCCCTCCTTGCTCATGCGTCTTGCACTTTGATTTCCTAGTTCCTCTAATATGGCTAGTGGAAGCTATTCCTGTCGAGGTCATGGTGGAACCTCGCATAGACCCAGAACCCGGTCAGAATTTCACCTGGTGGACGCAACTGAAAACTCGACTGACACCTATCGTTCCGTCAGCCCTCCAGAAATTCAATCAGAAATGGACTTGGCCAAGGCTGATGTTTTCGTTCTAAGGAGGTTCATCCGTGATGACAAGGTAATGGAGACCACCAGCTCGTGGGTTTCTGATACTAGCTTCGTCCGAGGGTGGTCCTCGCAATACCTGAAAATTGTGGACATTTATTGGCACTCGAAGACTCTGATGGGTAGAGTGTTGTTGGCCCACCATGAAGCCCGCCAAGAAGTTCTCCCGCAGCTTGACGATGTGCAACTCCAGATCAAGTTAGTCGACCACAAGATGAACCCAATTGCCGACAAGATGACCAGCATGGACTTGTTCAATCAGGGCCATGCTCAACTCCAAGTTCCAACGACAACATACATAACCATTAACTAAGTTTTTATGCTATTCCATCTATGTTTTTTGTTAAAATACCAGAGAGGTTTGGGTTTACCACCTATGATTAGTAGACTAAATAAGAAAAATAAAACACAGATAGGAACTAGAAACTATCCCTTTTTTAGTTTATTAGTTATAGATATTAAACATATCAAACAACTCTAGAATATTGATGTTATGTTTTTCTGTTGGTTTGGTTTCCTTATAAACAAACCAACAACAATTTTTTTTTTTTAAATATCTTCTTATCAGTAATACAAAAATTTGAGATTATGATTTTTTTTATTTTTTTTATGTTACATTAACATAAACTAACACATAAATTACTAATTAAATAAACAAAATAAAAACATGAAACTCTTCCACATGCTTTCCATATAATTTAGATAACATTTTAAAAACCTTATATTTATAAAATTGAACTTCTATATATTGTCTCCATGAAATCGATTCAAACAATATTTCTTTATCTCATGGAAAAAAATATCCTCCACAAATTTCAAAGCTTATTTTCATTAATACATATAAGAAAAACGATAAGTTATCCTAACCATTATATGAATATCATTAAAATTTATTTATTTATGAATATAATTTTATAGAGTTATATGATTTGGATTTTTTAATTATTATTACTTCTCGTTAGAAGTGAAATTTTTTATTATTAAATTTTTATTTTTGAATATATAAATTGATTCAATACCCTTAAAAGCTTTTATTATATTTAAATTATGCAATCTCAACAATTAATACCCATGATTCTAATCATTTTTCTAAATTTTAAACAAAAGTTGTTGGAAAAATATAGTTGGAAAAAATTCAAATTATAACATGTTTAAACTACACTTACTCTATTCCACAATATGAAAAAGTATGTTTTATTTTATTTTTTATTTTTTAAAAGAAAGGTACATGCTCTTTTAATGATATTTAACATATAAATTTTAATTTTTTGTGATTTTTTTTGTTTTTGTTTGAGGGAAAATTTATTTGACATTTTTATTATTCAACAATTTACTCACAAAGAGTAAATATGTACAAAAGTAGGATTTAAACCCAAATGGAGTAGGGAATAATGTTTCCTCTTAACCACTCAACCCACTCCTAATTAACCATTAACTCTTTAATAATACTTAATATACACATTTCAAACTAAAAAACTAACACACACACATATATTTTACAATCAATTCAAAAAATATTTTCTCATAATTTATTTTCTTTTATTATTATTTAAAACCAATATCTTTTTCTACGGGGTTTTTTATTTACTAAACTAATAAAGAACCCCCTCGCTACACACACACACACACACACACACACACACACACACACACATCATTTCAACTTTATGATTCTCATTATGTTATAAATTCTCTTCTATTCAGAAATCAATTGGTCTATCGGACCTTAAGAGTGTTGATTACTCGCGACTCTTTAGAATTTTGTTTATGTGCTCGAAAAACATTAAGAGAAGCTTTCCAAGATCACCATAGTTTTGTTGAATTAAGAGGTTAGGAAGGTCGGTAAAGTGACAAATATTTTGAAAATGAGATCTAATCTAGGTATAAGCTGGACAATCTAAGAGAGTGTTTTTAATAAGTTTTTTTTTTTTTAACTTCACATATGTACAATATTTTCCGAGTCATATCATAAATTTCTTTGTTTAATACTCAGAACAAGGGAAGTGTTCAATCTATGTGCTCAATGCTATATATATATCTTTGAAAAAAAATGTATGTTTTATTAAAAAATGTATTTTTTATTGAAAAAAATTGTATTTTTTATTGAAAAAATAAAAGGCACAATCTTTAGATGCCATATTGCATAATAAAAAAAAAATAGTCAGTAAGAGACCCTGACTAATGATAGGTTCAACCAATGTCTGGAAGAGAGCCAAACACCAAAAGACCAAAATTGTACAAGTTTTGAGTTCTCGAATAATTGTAATTTGTTTACATTCCTGTGCATGGCTATTTTGAGCAGAAAAAACAATGCTTTAGACTCAACCATGTTATTGGTCCCTTGACCTAGGTTTACTTTGACCATAACCAAATGATTTTTAGATAAATTAAGAATGATTTCCAGGCCTACTAATCTCCTCAGGACTTGACATGCCCCATGACAGAAACTTTGAGCCACTGCTCTGTTAACCACCAACTTAATATCCATCCGAGATTGTTTCACCTTCAAAATAGACTTGTAAATGTTGAGAAGTGAAATTGTCTGTTGAGATACCTTGATTGTTGGGTATACCTTATATTCGAAGAGACTGACATTCCTATCCATCTATTTCCCCCACACGACTAGTATGGGAAATATGTTGAATTTTTTTAAATCAGGCCGAGAAAAATACTCTCGAAAATTCTCTGAAATGGTGCCCTTATCCTATAAATGAATAAGTCACACCGATCTCTCTATTTCATACCACACTTATTGTGATTAAGGACATATTCTTGTTGGTCTCATTATTACACTTGCAAAGGTAACAAAATATTGGCCCAAGTTTATTTCTTAACTGTAATTTGTCCCATGTCAAGACCTTCCCCTTTAACACTAGCCAAAAGAAAAGGAGTCTCTTCAAAGGTCCCATGTTCTTCCATAATTGCATGTACCACCAGAGTGTACAGTGTCACCCCCCTCCTGCTGTGCCAGATATCCAAGTTTGGTCGAATATTGCCCCCCATCATTATTGAAGGCCCAAATTATTTCCTCTTCCATCTCGAAAAGTCATACATGAGCATTATTTAATTCAAATGTGAAGAGTGACAAATGGTTATGCCATCTCTCATCCAAAGCAAGGATGGAAATAAATATACATCTCTACGCCCATATAGTAATGTGAGCTACATCACTGATATGATTCAGTGTACATCGACCAATCCTTTTAACTGAGCCACCAGTTCATCTGATAAAAAGATATTGACATTGCAATCCAATATTGCATCCTTCCCTATCTAGACAGATTCACCAAAGCCAACCTTCCAAGACAAGTAATTTCATATGATTGGAAAAGAAAGTGTGAGTTCCCTCAACCGATTAGAGACATTTTGTGTGTTTTTCCTTATGTCCCTAATCTAGTCCAGTATAGTATCTAGGGAAATGTATTTTTCAATCAAAATTCTTTGCCAGAGACTATCCATGGTCATGAACACCTAAAGAGATTTCCCTGCCAAGGCCTCCAAAAAATTTCCTTTAAACTCCAACCTCCACAAGACTTCAGTTTTGATATGGATTTCCAATTTTCTAAGTGTGAACCCAGATACTCAATTTGACCCTTCCATGAGTAATTGAAATAGACTTTTCTGATGCAATTAAGAATACCTTTCAGGATTTGTGCCAACAAGTGTCAATCAAATGTATTGGCCTCAAGCATAGTTTTGATCAAAATAAGTCTACCACCATGAGACAACCAATGATTGCACCAATTTTTTTTTTCTTCACGATCCGCAACAAGAGCCATTTCCAATCATAGACACTATTGTTATTAGGTTTAAGAATGAAACTCAAATATTTAAATCCATTGATTCGGATTTATGAGCATAATGAAATGAACAACAAATTGAATACAATAACACAAAGATATGAAGAAAAACAAGAGATATCCAATGAACAATAACTTTTATTGAATAAATAAAATAGGCTGAAATTGTAAAACTATAGAACTGAAAACAACTTGCTCGAATGGTGGTAGCTATCTCTGAGAAGAGATGTGGCTTCTACGCACATTCGTTTGA
The DNA here is from genome assembly GCA_009831015.1 of Picea engelmannii. NCBI lineage: Eukaryota > Viridiplantae > Streptophyta > Pinopsida > Pinales > Pinaceae > Picea > Picea engelmannii. Next base: position 618,032 of record ML780019.1, on the reverse strand, counting down.
TTAGAATGATTACAATGAGGCTCCATAGGTATTTTTAACATTACTCATGAATTCCAAAACCTTAAACAACCAAAAACCTAACCCTAGGAGATGAAAAACCAAAAGTTATGTGGGCTCCGATGGGTAAGTTGGTACCTCAAATTCTCGGGGTTGTAACTTTTTCATACGACCTCAATTTTAGGTGTGTGATAGCCTGTTGGAAAGGTATTTTTGATAACTACACATTGTGCCTTCAAACTCTAACTTTGTCTATAGTTTGACTGTGGCAAGCAAAAAAACACTGTTTAGGGCCCCAAAACGACCCTGGAAGTACATAAAGATGGAATAACATGAAAACTTCCAAAATAAGCCAGTTGGTTTAGGTGGGTGGCCACCAATATACATCTGGAAGATGTGTAGGGATTAAGACAACCCCAAAAGTGTAGAACCCACAATTACAAAGAATTACAGAAGAACGTATTGAACTAAAGTTGTCAAAAGGAGCGAGTTGGATTAGGTGGGTGGCCACCAATATCCTCTTGGATTAGTCCTCCCCCCTTAAGAAAAAATGGTATCCATTGAGTTGAGTTCCCCCATAAAGTGAGGAAATTTCTGTTGAATTTGACCCTAGGTGAGCCATTTTCCTTGGTGTAGGAGTTACCCTGCCTTGACAACCCGATAAAGCTGGATCCTTTGCTGGCAAGTTCCCTTGACCTAGGTGTGCACTATATAATTAGTGGATGCATGTTCCATGAAGTTAGGGTTGAGCTCTATTAGTGCCAATTGTTCTGCGATCTCTGAGGTGTCCAATAATGGTGGAAAACATTGAACACTGGGTGTAAGCCAAGGAAAGGGGGAGTGTTGAGCTCAAAATCATTGTCTCCCACAACCTTGGTGATATTGTAAATCCCATAGCAAAGTGGAAAGAGCTTCTGATGGGGCCCTGTAAGGTGTTTCTTCTGCAAATGTAACCATACCTTGTCTCCCACCTGAAACTTGTGCAGTACCTGGTGTTGATCATGGCATTGCTTGTACTTAGCATTGGATTTCTGCAAAATCTCATGGACATGTTAACGGATGTATTGAATCCACTCAATGATTTTGGTGGATATGTCAGCCTTCGACTAAACATGGGAAGATTATGTTTGTGTGGTTGCAATAGGTAGTGCAACATCAATGGGACCCAAGGGTTGGAATCCTAGCCCCACCTGAAATGGCCTATGGCCAATGGAGCTATGGATATCCCTCTTGTAGCTGTGATAAACATAGGGACGAATCTCATTCCATTTACATGGATGCTTAGAGTTATACATGCGCAGGATGTGCAAAATCATCCGATTGAGGACCTCTATCTATACATTGGTTTGAGGGTGAAAGGCAATGGATTTAGTGAGCTTGGTGTCCAATAGTGACTAGAGACTCGACCAAAATGTGCTGAGAAACTTGTTGTCCCGATCGAAGATGATGGTCTGTGGTATCCCAAAATGGACCCACACTCGTTTGAAGAAGATCTTGGCAGTATCTGTCATTGTGATGCTCTTCTCACAGCATGTGATAATGGCCATCTTTGAAAACCGATCAACCACCACAAATACACAATCATTTCCTTACTTGGTGGATGGAAGTCCAGACATGTAATCCATTGAGATGGATTCCCAAGGCCTCTCAAGAGTAGGAAGAGGGTTGTATAAGCCTTGCTTATTGATGGTTGGCTTGGTAATGACACAGGTAGTGGAAGATCTGATATACTTGTTGACGTCCTATCAAAGTTTTGGCCAATAAAATGTTTCTGTAGAATGGCCATAGTTTTCTCCACGCCAAAATGTCCTGCCATCCGACTATAGTGAGCCTCCCAAATCAACTTTACACGCTCGCTTGCAGGAACACAAAGGTGGCCGATATGGCATAATAGTCCATATTGAATGTGAAAAATGGTGATATTTGTTCCTATACCCAAGAGTTGATAGGTCGTGGTGAATTCATGATCTTGCTGATAAATTTGGGTACACTCAGATGCTTCATGCCCATAGGAATGGAGCACAATGGTGAGTGCAGACATGGGAGGTTGATTGAGGAAGTCAACGACACGATTTGTGCTCCCTGTCTTATACTTGATGTTGAGATGGAACTGTTGCATGTATGTGGACCACTTCTGATGGCGTTCGTTCTGCAACTTCCCCTGTGTCTATATGAACTGTAGAGGCTTGTGATTAGTGTGGAGGATTGTCTCCTTTCCCAGAATGTAATGTTTCCATTGACGAAAATCTTGTACAATGGAATACATTTCCTTTTCATAGGTGGGGTATTTCCGGACAGTACCTGAGAGTGTCTCACTATGGTATGCTACTATATGACTGTGTTGAGTGAGAACTGTGCCTACAACATAGTCAGATGCATCAATATCAATCTCGAATGGTTGTTGCAAATCAGGTAAGGAGAGCATTGGAGTTGAGCATAAGTGATGCTTCAGATAATAAAATGCTCATTGTTGTTCCTTCCCCCATGTGAACTTTTCCTTTCCACCTCCCATTGTCACTTGGCTGAGGGCCCATGCAATATGGGAGAATCCCAACACGAACAGTCGGTAGAAGTTGGCAAGTCCCAAGAAACTCCGAAGCTCGATTAGTGTTTTCGGGCTGGCCAATCATGCATGACTTGGATCTTATTTGGATCCACATGTAACCCATGTTCATCAACAATGTATCCCAAGTATTGGACCCTATTCATGCCAAGGGATCATTTTTCCAAGTTGGCATATAGTTTGTGCTGCCGAAGAGTGCTCAAAACCTGTTGAATATGCAGCATGTGCTCCTCCTAAGTCCTGCTAAAGATGAGGATGTCATCCATATATACCACCACAAAAGAGTTGGTGAAGGGTGTCAATACATCATCCATCAACCTCATGAAATTTGTTGGTGCATTTGTTAGAACAAAGGGCATGACCAACCATTCGAAGAGACCTTCTTTAGATTTGAAAGTTGTCTTCCATACATCAGTCGGTTTGATGGGAACATAGTGGTAGCCAAAATTTAGGTCAATCTTGCTGAAGAACTTGCCCCCCTTGATTTGGTCAAGAAGGTCATCAATTTGGGGAATTGGGTACCGATTCCTGACTGTGGTTTTGTTTAATGACCTGTAATCAATGCAGAGCCACTAGATCCCGTATTTCTTCTGCACCAGTACAATCAGGATTTCACAAGGGGAGGGGCTGTGTATTGTTGGAGTTACTTCACACACACCTAGGATTTTTCTTTCCTAAGGTTTTTCCTATGTTATTAGTCATTATTCAATCTACTATATTTAAGGAAGAATATTCCTCTAAGGAGAATATTCTCTTTAGTTTTCACTTTAGTTTGATCAGTTGAGTGGAGTTTAGATGCTACATTGAGATTATCACCATGAAACATTGAGATCGTCACCAAATAATGCACATTGTCCTTGGGATCATCACCATACTAGTGCATTACCCATGATTCTTTGATATCCTCCTCATTTCACTCTATTTTAGTTAGTTAACTAAAGATTGATAGACTAGTTAACTCAGCTAGGTGGAATTTCACTCATGTAACTGCATGAGAGACTAGACTAGGTGGCAGTTTACTCCTATAACTGTTGGTGTGTGTCTATATCACTCTATACCACCACTATGGTGCATTGTATTCTCCTCCAGTGCGCATTGGTTGAGTTATATAGAGTATTTCAATTCCCATCTAGATCTATTATGTGCAGGTTCAACACATTTACATGTATGATGTGCCCCTTTTGAAGTAGCTCTTGGATCTGATGCTTGATTTCATCATTTTCCATCAGAGAGCGATGATAAACTGGTCCATTAGGGAGAGGTGCACCAGGGGTTGTATCAATTGGATTCTTGACTTGGCAGTGCATCGGTACCTTGATGGGTGAGGAGAAGATGTCTCTATACTCTTCCACGATTCCATCCAATTTCTTTTGCTGTAAAGAGAGGCTCTGTGTAGAGGTCACAGATGTGGCGATGACCTTATGCTTACTATGAGCACAAATCACAAAGAAGATGGACTTCTTGGTCTGTTAAATGACTTTACTGCATTGCTTAGTAGAGATTAAATAAATAGTGGTAGGCAGTGCTACCTCTGGTACCCTGTACAGTTGTTTACCCAAAGTAATAATAATGCTGCGAGATCTAGACTCATAAAAAACATGTCGCTTCCTAAAAGAACATCACAAAATTCAAGGGGATAAATATCACACAATACCTTGTCTTTGAAGGGCTTGATGTCGTAGGGAAAACAACAATGTTGGCTGATGCAAAGATCTCTTCCTTGGTGAAGCCAACCGATGGTATAGGGTTGTGGGTGTGGTGTCATCAACAAGTCCAACTGCTTGACGACCTCTACTGAGATCAATTTATTTTGATTGTCACTATCGACAATGAAATGAAGCAAAGCCCCCTTTACCCACATCTGTGAGTGAAAGAGGCGTTCCCCTTTCTATGGTTCTTCTGGTTTGCTTGGTTTGAATTTGGTGGTAGCAACAGTGACACTGGGTTCGACATCGATAATCCACTTTCCTCCTTTTGTATTTGATTCGGAGTCAGAATCTGCCTCTGATTTAGAATATTTCATCTTGGCTACTAGTGACTTCTTGCAACGACATTCTTCGATGTTGTGCCAAGGGATTTTATGGTATTCACACCAATTTACCGTGTCCTTCCTCGACTTCTCATTACCCTTATTGTGTTGTGGCTTGTAGTGGTTGTCCTGAGAGTGGCCATATTTTCTTTGTCCCTTGTTTTGTGGGTTGGGTCCACCTTTTTCCTACTCCGGCTATGAAGAGTTTGCAGATCCAAAATATCGCCTCTTCTGCTTAAATTTATGCTCGATCTTGACACCACATCTATAAGCCATACCCAAATGATGCAATGTCCAGAACATTCATTTCTGTTTGAATGTATCTATACAAAAAACCACAGTATTTGAGAACCATATGTCATTCAGAGTCTTTGATACCCAATTTGGAGTGTAGGGTATGGAAAATATTGGTGAAGTATGGTACTATCTGGTCCCTTTCCTGACACAAGGTGGTCCATCTTGTGTACTGGTCCTCGTAGCTTCCAATAGGGTAGTACTTTTCTTTAATGACATCCCTAAAGGAGTCCCATGTGAAAGCGATAAAAAATATTGCATATTCCTCTATGGCCCTTTGTCGAGAGTAAGTATCCCACCAATCCTTAACATGAGGGAAGACCTCGAGGAGTGAAAAAGTAATCTTTTCCCCATCGAAAAAATTGTGGACCGAAAAATACCCTTCTAGAAAATTCAACCATTTATCTACAACATCCGCATCTATCAGTCCTTCAAATAACGGAATATCAAAATTTACTTGTACCTTGAAAGGGGTTGCATGGCCACTTGATGAAGATGCGTCTCATGTGGGCAACCACCGAAGGATCTGTGTAAATTTGTCCATCATTTTGTTCCTTTGTCGCATAAGGGATTCCTCGAGCAAAATTTTAAAAGGATATCTTGATCCATAATATTTATTTTAGGCCCCCATGGGTTGTTGTCGAGCTCGGCACAACCAATATTGCAAAGGCATGACTGGTTCGAGTCCCAACTTCTTGTACTCAGATCTTGTCAGGGACATGCACGAAGAAAAATAAAATTAAGAGTAGACTGTTATAATACCACTAATCCGGATTTATGAGTGGAACAAAATGAATAACAGACTAAATACAATAATATAGAGATACAGAGAAAAACAATAGATATCCATTGAACAATAACTTCTATTGAATAAATAAAATAGGTTGAAACTGTAAAATTGCATAACTGAAAACAACTTGCTCGAATGGTGGTAGCTATCTCTGAGAAGAGATGTGGCTACTACACACATCTGTCTGAGAATAATGAATACAATGAGGCTCCAAAGGAATTTCTAACATTACTCATGAATTCCAAAACCCTAGATATCCAAAAACCTAACCGTAGAAGATGAAATGCCAAAAGTTATGTGGGCCCCAATGGGTTAGTTGGTACCTCAACTTACTGGGGTCGTAAATTTTTCATATGACCTCTGTTTTAGGTGCGTGATGGCCCGTTGGAAGGGCCTTTTCTAGAACTACACATTATGTCGTCAAAATCTGACTTGGTCTATAGTTTGATTGTGGAAAGCAAAAAAAAATCAATTTTAGGGCCCCAAAATGACCCTGGAAGTACAGAAAGATGGTCTGACATGAGAACTTCCAAAATAATCCAGTTGGATTAGGTGGGCGACCACCAATATCCATAAGGTAGCTGTGTAGGGATTTAGACAGGGCCAAAAGTGTAGAACCCACAATTACAAAAAATTATAAATGAACGTGTTGAACTAAAACTGTCAAAAGGAGCTAGTTGGATTAGGTGGGTGGCCAGCAATATCCACCTGGATCATCCATCCTGCATATCATATATGGAGAAATTGAATATCCCCATAATTATGTCTTGTTCCTTCATCCATCTCGGGAAAATAAATGGAATATTTTGTGTTGTTAATCATCATACCTTTAGCCTCACAAAAATCCTCCAATATTTCCTTCAGTACATGGCCTTCTGAATCTACAAAAAGACAAAAATACCTCCTTCAAGATTACCTTGTGGTGTTGTTTTGGTGGAGTAGTAGTCAGAACTACCTCTACTATCCTGTAGAGCTGACCTCCCAGAGTAATATTGACACTATCGGGTCTAGACTCATAGACAACGTGATGTTTCCACATATATGGTTGGCCCAAAACAACATCACAGAAATCAAGAGGGGAAATATCACACACTACCTCATCCTTTAAGGGATAGATGCCATAGGATAGGTGACACTGCTGGCTAACGCGAAGATCTCGTCCCTAGTGAATCCACCTGATGTTGTATGGTTGTGGGTGTGGTTTTTTCGACAACCCCAACTTTTTGATGACCTTAGCTGAGATGACGTTCTTCTGGATGCCGTTATCAACAATGAAATGCAATGGGGTCCCCTTCACCCACATCTATGAATGGAAGAGGCACTCCCCCTCTTTAGGATCTACTGGTTCTTCTAGATGAATTTTTTTGGTCGTGACAATACCAGTGAGGTATGCGTCTATGATCTGTCTGTTTTCAATATATTCTAGATCAGATTCTGAATACGGGTTTAGCTCTGTATCTTTGACCTCAGCCACCAGTGACTGTTTCGAGAGACATTCATACGTGTTGTGCCAGGGGATTTTGTGGAAGTAACACCACTTCCCAGTTTCATTCTTCATCTTTACTTTACCCTTTTTGTCTTGTGTCTTGGACTGGTTGTATAGAGGTTGTTGGTTAGGGCCATCTTAACCATGCTTTGGTTGTTGTATATTTGCAGACCCAAATTCCCATTTGTTCTGGTGCCAAAATTTCTGCTCAATTTTGACAACATATCGATAGGAAAATCCCAATGATGATATGTTTAGGAAATCCATTTTGGTTTGTATGTACCTATGTAGAGGCCCATGATATTTCAGAACCAGATGCTGCTCAAATTCTTTGATACCCAGCTTGGTTCGCAAGGTATGGAAAGTATTTTTGAACTCTTAAACTATTTGGCTCTTCTCTTGCCGCAATGTGGTCCATCTCATCTACTGGTATTCATAGTTATCAACATGATAGTACTTTTCTTTGACCACATCCACAAAAAAATCGCAAGTGGGCTAGGCCCCATATATTACAAATTCCTCTATGGAACTTTGATCCCAGTAATTTTCCCACCAATGTTTGACACGTGGGAGAGCCTTGAGGATTGTGAAGGTGATCTTTTCCCTGTCGGGAAAATTTTGAACAGAGAAATAACCTTCTAATAGAGTTAAGCATTTTTCTAGGGCATCCGCATCTATCTAACCTTCAAATATGGGAATATAAAAATTATCTTGTACCTTGAAGGGAGAGGTTCCTCCAAAATGGTCGCTTGATGAAGATGCGCCTGTTGCTATCGACAGGCATTGAAGAATGTGTGCAAAATTCTCCATCATTTCGTCCCTCTATCATACGAGATCTTGCTCAAGAAACATGTCAATAGAATCTTATGCTCCACCATATTTCTTTTTTGCCGCCATTGAGGGTTTCTTGGGCATGCGAGAGTGATTTTACTCAAGAGAGACAAAATCGAGACCCAACTGGATATACTCGGACCTCATCAGGGACATGCACTGAAAAACGATCAAGAGCAACCTGGCTTTGATACCACTGATCCAAATTTATTTTCGGAATGAAATGAAAGGAGATAAATTACAATGAAATACTCATGAAATAGATAAATACAACAATACTCGATTTATATTAATGAAAGAATTGTAAAGAGACTGTAAAAATACAGAGTGAACAACTCCCTAGAATGGTGGTAACTTTATCTCTGAGAAGAGATGTGATGGCTACACTCATTTGCAAGAAGATGATTACAATGAGGCTTCGAAGGCCTTTTTTATGATAAACATGAATTCAAAAACCCTATACATCCAAAAACCTAACCCTAGGAGATGAAACACTAAAAGTCATGCGAGCCTTTGGGTAAGTTAGTACATTAACTTCCCTGGGGTCGTAACTTTTGCATACGATATTTGTTTTAGGCGCATGATAGCCCGTTGGAAAGGACTTTTCAAGAACCATGATTTACACCATCAAACTCTGACTCTATTTACAGTTTGTTTATGGCGAGCCAAAAAACACTTTTTAGGGGCCCAAAATGGCCTTGGAAGTACAACAAGATGTGCTGACATGAAAACATACAAAATAATCCAGTTGAATTAGGTGGGAGGCCGCTAGTATCCACCTGGAAGATTATAAGGATTCATATTGCCCCAGAAGTGTAGAACCCACAATTACAAAGAAGTACAAAAGAACATGTTGTACTAAAAACTGATAAGAGGAGCGAGTTGGAACAAGTGGGTGGCCACCAATATCCACCTGGATCAATGCCTGACCTACTTCCAACCATATGTGTTTTCTCCTGCACGACCACAACCTCCTAGTGGCGACGAAAACCTGAGTTCACCCAATGTTTATTTTTATTTTATGTTGTTATGCATATATGTTCAAAGCATCCATAGTTATAGCTCTGTCTAGGACAACTTTTGTTTTCCATTTTTTCTCAAACTTCAAGAAAAATATGAATGTTTTCTCTTGATTTCCACATGTTCTAGTTTCCATATGTATGGTAGAACATGTGGTTAGTTTAGCCATGTGTACTGGTATGCATATTATTTAAGGAAATATATTTTTACTTACAAACAAAATTATTTAATATTGTGGTATCAGAGCAGGCTGCTCTTGATCATTTTTCAGTGCATGTCCCCGACGAGGTCCGAGTATAGAAAGTTAGGTCTCGAGATTGTCTCTCTTGAATAAAATCTCTCTCACACACCCAAGAAAACCTCCATGGTGGAAGAAAAGAAAAATGACGGAGCAGAAAATCCTATAAGTCTGTTGCTTGAGCAAGCTCTCACGCGACGGAGGGATGAAAGGATGGAGAATTTTTCCCACATCCTTCAATGCCTCCCGATAGCATCAGGCGCATCTTCATCAATTGACCTCTTTGGAGGCACCTCGCCTTTTAAGGTACAGGTCAATTTTGATATTCCTATATTTGAAGGTCAGATAGATGTGGATGCCCTAGATAAATGGTTAAATCTGTTAGAAGGTTATTTCTATGTTCACAATTTTTCCGACAGAGAAATGATCATCTTCGCACTCCTTAAGGCTCTCCCCCATGTCAAACATTGGTGGGAAACTTACTGGGAGTAGAGTTCCATAGAGGAGTCTGGAATATATGGGGCCGAGCCCACTTGGGATTTTTTTGTGGATACGGTAAAGGAACAATATTACCCTGTTGGAAACTATGAGGACCGGTACATGAGATGGACCACACTGCGGCAAGAGAGGGACTAAGAATTTCTAGAGTTCACTAATACCTTCCATACCTTGCACACCAAGCTGGGTATGAAAGACTTCGAACGACATTTGGTTCCAAAATATTGTGGGGCTCTACACAGATACATCCAAACTAAAATGGATTTTCTTGACATCTCATCACTCGGTGCTGCCTATCGATATGCTGTTAAAATCGAGCAGAAATTTAGGCACCAGAACAAACAGGATTTCAGGTCTGCAAATGCACAAAAACAAAAGTATGAAAAAGACAACCCTAACAAACAGTCTCCCGAAAACTAGTCCAAGCCACAGGAAAAGAAGGGTCACAGGAAGACAAAGTAGGACACCGGAAAATGGTACGATTTCCACAAAATCCTCTGGAACAACATCGATGAATGTTGCTCGAAATAGTCATTGGTGGCCAAGATCAAAGATAAGGAGCCGAACTCTGATTCAAAATCTAATTCTGAAAATAACTGCAAAGGACAGATCATTGATGCAGCCCCCGCTGCTATTATCATGACCGCAATAATTCAACCAAAAGAATCAACAGATCTTGAAGAGGGGGAGCACCTTTTTCATTCACAGATGTGGGTGAAGGGGACCCTTCTGCATTTTATTGTTGATAGCAGAAGCCAAAAGAACCTCATCTCAGCAGAGGTCGTCAAACAGTTGGGATTGTCGACAACACCACACCCACAACCATACAACATCGGGTGGCTTCGCCAAGGATGAGATCTCCATGTTAGCCAACATTGTCAATTATCATACGACATCCAACCCTTCAAGGATGAGGTATTATGTGATGTTTCCCCATGTTCTCTTGGGAAAATCATATATGTGGAGACGCCATGTTGTTTATGAGTCTCGATCCCGTAGTGTCATTTTTACTTTGGGGGGTCATATCTACAGAATACCAGAGGTAGTTCCAACTATTGTTCCACCTAAAAAGTGTCGCAAGGTAGTATCTCATACTGCAAAATTCATCTTCTTCACAATCTGTTCAAAAGGGGAACAAAAGGACACTGCAAACACTACAGCCTCACCCCAGGCACCTTCTATCTAACAGAAGCAGGTCGACAAGGTTGCAGTAAAGCGCAAATATTCCTTATGCACATTGTTCTCTCATGTAGCTCGACTTGTTGAACAACCTCAGCCTCAACAAGTTCGTGACAAACTTCCACAAACTAAGCAGCGCGACGTCTCCATCAAGGCAAGCAACTCACCAAGATTCAGATTCAACATACGCTTTTTCCTATCCCCAGAGCACTCAACACAATGGAGACCATTGCTTCCTAAGGAGGGATGATTTATCCAAGTGGATATCGGTGGCCACCCACCTTTTCCAATTGGTTCAAAACAATTTTCTGGCAATTTTGGTAATTTACTATTTTTAGCAGTTTTTAACTTCCAGGGCCATTTTGAGACCCTAAACGATGTTTTTTGGGAAAACAGGTTTGCAATATGTAAGTTCCTTTGAGATTGATCCTAAAATGAATCTCGACGACGATACCCTTCCAATGGGCTATCATGCGCCTAAAACGGAGATTGTATGCAAAAGTTACGACCCCGGGAAGTTGATGTACTAACTTACCCAAACAGGACCCACATGACTTTTGGCGCTTCATCTCCTAGGGTTAGGCTTTTGGATGTTTAGGGTCTTAGAAATTCCTGTCTATTGTAAAAAAATGTCTTCAAAGCCTCATTGTAATCATATTCTTACGAATGCGAGTAGCCGTCACATCTCTTCTCAGAGATAAGTTGCCACCATTCTAACAAGTATTTCTTTGTATTTTTATAGTCTTTGTACATTTCTTTCATTCATAGAAATCGTGTATTACTGTATCTCTGTGTTTATGGTTGCATCTATGATACATTTATGTTATATTATTGGATATCCGCGATATCTTTGTGCATTTCTTTATTATATCTCTGCTCTCATTTCGTGCTGAAAATAATCCGAATCAAATGTGCAATGGGTTGTTGCTTATGTGTGGATACTTTAGCACTGGTATATACCTGCACAACTATGGTTCCATACCAGTACATTGTACGCGCATTATTTAATATTGCAATGTGTAATGGTCTGCTTCTTATGTGTGAAGACATTTGCACATGTACATCCCCTCACAACTATGGTTTCATACATCGTATGTGCGAAGGATTTTGCTTTGACGATTTGTCCACACCTCCGCACATGTATATCCCTGCATACAACAACTATAGATACAAATTGTTCATCCAAAAATTGGTCACGTGTTTGGGCATTTTACCTAAAAGATTGTAGTAGTGAATTTGCGGGCCATAAGTATATCCACACATAGATATATCCCCGCACATGTATGGTATGTCTATTACTTGGTATTAAAATCGATGCAAGTATATCCATGCATAGATATATCCGCACAAAGGTATGTCTGTTAGTTGGTATATATATAAAATCAACAATAAAAATGAAAACAAATACTTTGGCCCACAACTTTATATCCGCTAACAGATATATCACCACACACTTATGTCCCTGCACATGTATGGTATGTTTGTTACTTGGTATTAAAATCCACTCAAGTATATATGTGCACAAATATATCCCTGCACAGGTATGTTTATTAGCTTGTATTATAATCTCTCTCTCTCTCTCTCTCTCTCTCTCTCTCTCTCTCTATATATATATATATATATATATATATATATATATATATTAAATTTACAAATATAAAAAATCAACAATAACAACGAAAAAAAATACTGTGGCCCACAACTTTAAATGTCCCCAATTACCAAGTGGCACAATAGCAAACTTTGGAAACTGAGAACTTTAAGACTCGTGTATGCACCACTTTGAGACTCGTACATGTGCCCGTTCTGCACCCGTACATGCACATGTTCCAACCATCCACTAAACATGTGGAATTAAATTGTCGTCGTCGACTCGAATGGACTATTGCTTATGTGTGGATACTTTTGCACATATATATCTATGCACAATTATGTTTCTATACCGGTACATCATATGTGCATTATTTAATATTATTTATTAATTATTTAATATTATTTATTTAATATTAATTATTTAATATTGCAATGTGCAATGGGTTGTTGCTTATGTGCTGAAAATTTTGCTCAATTATGGTTCGATACCCGTATGTGCCTTATTAAATATTATTTATTAATTAGTTAAAAAATATTTATTAATTAATTAATATCGAAATGTGCAATGGGCTATTGTTTATGTGCAAAGACTTTTGTATAGGTATATCTCCGCACATGTATGGTTCCGTACTCGTACATCATATGTGCATTATTTAATGGGATCCTGTTTATGTGGAGAGACTTTTGCACATGTATGTCCCCACACAACTATGGTTATGTACCCGTACATCGTATGTAAATAATTAATTAATTATTAATTATTTAATATTGCAACGTGCAATGGGTTGCTGCTTATGTGTGAAGACATTTGCATAGGCATCTCCCTGCACAACTATGATTTCGTACACCCGTACATCATATGTGCATTATTTGATATTAAATAATTAATTATTTAATATTGCAATGCGCGATGGTTTAAATAATTAATTATTTAATATTGCAATGTGTAATGGGCTACTGCAGATATATCTGCACAACTATGGTTTTGTACCCGTACATCGTATGTACATTATTTAATATTTCAATGTGCAATGGGTTGTTGATTATGTGTGGAGACTTTTGCACATGTATATCCCTGCACAACAATGATTATGTACATTGTATGTGCATAGACTTTTGCTTTGATGATTTGTCTGCACCTCCGCACAGGTATATCCCCGCATACAACAACTATAGATACAAATTATTCATCCAAAAATTGATCACATGTTCGGGCGTTTTACCTAAAAGATTGTAGCGATGAATTTGGAGGCCATAAGTATATACACACACAGATATATCCCTGCACAGGTATGTCATGTCTATTACTTGGTATTAAAATTCATTCAAAGATTAGTTGGTATATATATATATATATATATATATATATATATATATATATATATATACGAAAACAAATACTTTGCGATGAATTTGGAGGCCATAAGTATATACACACACAGATATATCCCTGCAAAGGTATGGCATGTCTATTACTTGGTATTAAAATTCGTTCAAAGATTAGTTGGTATTAATATATATATATATATATATATATATATATATATATATATATATATAAATGAAAACAAATACTTTGTCCCACAAATTTAAATGTCCCCAATTACCAAGTGTCACAATAGCAAGCTTTGGAAATCGAGAAATTTGAGACTTGTGTATGGACCACTTTGAGACTCGTACATGCAACCGTTCCACACTCGTACATGCACCAGTCCTTCACCCGTACATACACATGTTCCAACCATCCGCTAAACTTGTGGAAATTGTCGCCGTCGACCCGACAATAAGATGTTGTTTTGAAGGATCACTTAGAAGCTAGGAAAAAAATTGAATCACTTGCAACAAAGTTGAACTATGCAAAAAAACAATAAATTTTTGGTCAACGCTAAAACTGATTTGCAGTTATCGCAAAAACAATTGTTATAGTCCCATGCCTTCGGCAGGGACTAATAATAATAATAATAATAATATTAGTAATAATAAATAAATGAAGTGACTAAATAAAGCAAGTGAAATTATAGTCGTTCAATTATGTGAGGTCTATTAGGAAGAATTAAAGAAAAAAGAGAAAGAATTATTTTTTCTCTTAATAATATTTACTTTTCTTTAATTCTAATCAATCAATTTTTTTTTCTCAACATTTACATTAGTTTTATCTTTTATTATAGTCCTCTCTTCAATACTATTTTCAATCCTCATTACTCCAACAATCCTTGATGATGGGTGGAGTGTCCACTCGAAACATTAGACGTTTCAAAAACTCAATACACAATTTAAATCTAGAAATCTAATACAACAAGAATTACTCTCCCCACCAACATCTACTAATTAAAACTAAATTTCATTTAATTATTGTAATTGGTCAATGAAAGCATGGAAACCATGAAGTAAAAATAGTGGGGTCATGTCTATTGATCCTTGTTTGAACAAATTGAAAGTTTAAAAGGTGATAAGTTTCACAATCAAGATATTAAAAATAAATTCAACGTGTCAGAAAATGATGCAGAACTCTCTTGTCTAAGGGAGCATAGTCAAAGTTTGTTTATGTAAATCAAGAAGTTAAAGGTGAAAAAAGTCACAAGAGGAAAATCTAAAGGAACTTACTGGCAATGAAACATTGATTAATAAAGAAACAATCATTGATCCATATAAATTAGAGAAGTTGTTAAACTTTAAAATCCAAATTGTGGAAAATTGAACCGATATAGAGCCAATCAACATAAACAATAATAAAGGTGTTTATATTGAGATGTTATCAATTAATAAATCACCATAAGTATCAAAATATGAAGGTTCCAAAAAGAAGACACAAGATGCTTTATCATCATCTTAATTACAATATTCATTGTATTATTCAAGAACTAACCAAAGAAAAATAATTATGAAAAAATAATCAAGATTCTAATATATCTAAAAGAAGTATAGATGTGGAATTTTATAATCCCTCAAATTACAGAAGTCGTCGCAACATATTGCTGAAAAAATCGAATTAGTATGGTTGAACCCTTTCATAATTTGAAAATTTTGTTACTGCTTCATAATTCGTATCCTCTCATGTATTTAACCATCATAGCATTAAAAACAATGAACTATGAGAAGGCATTACAAGCCACGACAAAAATGTAGCATTTTTTATAAAATGCTTTGAAGACAAAGCATCCTCGAAAGGAGAGACAATGTAATAAATATAAAACACATAATAATAATAATAATAATAATAGTAATAAATAAATAAATAAATAAAAAAGGTCACACAACCCTTCACCATCATAACTAGTCAATGCATTTAAGTATATTGTATCATCTATATGATATTTCATTTAATCATTATTCAATTATATATTAAATTTCCCTATATGGATTCAACTCATTGTATTTCTTATGTTGGATATTCAGTTAATTAACTATTGTTCATTATTGAAGAAATGAGGTTGAGTTGACTAATGTTGGATCATGTTGTCATTGATGCCAATGGTTTGATTGATTGATGTCAAGTGATTGATTGATGTCAAAGGATTGATTGATTGATGATTGATGTAATATAATATGTATTGTCCTTGATGAGAATGCATAGATGAAGATGGATCAATGAGTTGTCATTGATACATGATGAAGATGGATTGATGTGGTTTCATTGGTATATGATGCATTGTTGGAAAAATGTATAGATGACTCATTATTGTATTATCATGATTGATAAGGTGCACAAATGGATGAACTCCAAAGTGGTCCCCTCATGGTGAAATCCCTCATGGGAAGATGCTTTGCAGGTTGAGTTATCCTAGAATAATGGTTGGAGGACCCATGATTGATAAGGTGCACAAATGGATGAACTCCAAAGTGGTCCCCTTATGGTGAAAACCCTCATGGGAAGACGCTTTGCAGATTGAGTTATCCTAGAAGAATGGTTGGAGGACCCGTGCTTGTATGTGGAATAATGAGATGAATATCAAGGAAATTGTTGGTGAAACTATCCTAGATGGATAGTTCTTGTCATTCAATTTCCGGTGGTATTTGGAATGTCACATAACTCCTCATGGTTTGAGAGTTATGGCCTTACAAAGATGAAGGACCCCCACATGAAGGCTTGAAGCCCCCAAGGTCAAAGAAGTCAAAGTGACCTAAAAGAAGAAATCATTATTTAAATGATAAAGTAAA
>ML780019.1:540688-567220 GCA_009831015.1 Picea engelmannii | reverse complement strand
CCCCCCCCCCCCCCCCCCCCTCTAAGTGTGGTAGGTGTGTCCAACAACTAATGCTTAGAAGTTGGGAAAGGGTACAAATTGCAAGTTCTACCAATAATATAATGGAATCCACTACCATACAACCTAGATGTGAAACTCACCATTGCAAGATGTGAACAACGCCACAAATGACTACTAATGTATGGAATTCATGGTGTTCCCAAGTGTAATTTTTGGCTGAACAATTTTGCCGTCAATGGGGAAGTACCTTCCAAGGAATGCAAAATATTGGTAATGATTAGTGTAACCACATTCAACATGCATTGATGTGGATAAGGGTGGAAAAATGTTGAGGTTTAAGAACCATTATACACTAGGGAATTATGGAAGAACAAAAAAGGAAATTATAAAAGGTGCAAGTAAAAATGTTAATGTGAAACACAACTAAGTAGACGAAATGGAAGAATAACCACATTCCATTAAATAATGAGCTCTTGAGACGTGGACACCTCACTTAGTATGTGGTTATAAATTTTTAGGATTGGAACATAGGGAAATTTTGGTTGAATACATAATCATAACACATATCACCAACCTTGACTTGACAAACAATGCATAATAGAATTTACAGGCAAGCACTAGAGTTAAGAAAGGGTTAAGAAAGGGTCAAGATAATTTACAGGTAAGCACTAGAGTTAAGAAGGGGTAAAAAATATGAAACAATTGTTGACATTGAATATATTATGACCCTTCAAAGTGGCAAAGTGGCAGTTACAAGAAATTAGAGAAGTTGTTCATAGAGTGGTAGTTATAAACAATTAGATTAGTTGTTCATATATTTATGTCTAGTTCATGATGGAAGGTTGTGGTCATGTGACCTTAAATAACTATCATGCCACATACACGAACTTTTGAGATGGATATACACGCTTTCTTATTTTCAAGCAAATCAAACAGTCAATTAGTTAATCTTTGGGATGTTTTTTTTCTTAATATAGAAGAATACTACTATTCTTAAGAAATATTTAAAAAGTAACTATCAAAATAAGCAAGTGACTAAAAAGCAAAGCACAGAAAGTAATTGGAAATTTAAAAAAAAAACGTAAAAAAAAAGAAACAATATGTTTTGGCATTAAAAGTAAATATACCAAAATAAAAGTAGAAAATTAAACAATCCTAAAATAGTGAATTGACATGCGGATCATGGTAAGGTGTTCCATCATGGTCAAACACCTTAGATGATGGATTAACCAAGTGATCAAGATTTGAAAGTTTGATGATGGTTGATTACCATGAAAAATATTGACTCATAACATAAATGGACCATTGATCATGACAAAAATTTAGTTTAGGGCAATGTGTTTTACCAACATGTCTTCTGACACATTTTAATTTAGACTAAGTGTTAAAGTATGTAACCAATTTGAATTGGACTATTCCATAAGTGGCAAGAATCCTAGTGTATATGGTTAAGAATACCAGACATGAAAGTGTGATACAATCATCCACCATACATGAATCAATATTACAAAAGAATTGATCATTGTGTTAATCAACATAGTCAGAGAAGGTATAACCCTCAAGTTGGAATTTGTCAATTAATAAATCATAAAAAATATACAAAATACTTCAATTTTATATCGTATAATTTTGTTAACTATAAAATAAAAATAAATGTTTTGGATATGAATAAAGAATTCATCTACACTTCTTTTCTAACATTAAATCATAAAGGAAAATGATATTTTTTCCACATAATTAGAATGCTAATCTACACATTATAAGTATCCATGACATGAAAGATTATGTTTTGCTAGCATATGCACAACGAAGGGACCATTCATCGCATAACTTAGATTTGGAAAGAATAGGAATGTTCAAACATCGAGGTTTCCTTAAAGGTGCACAAAGTAACTTGAGATGTATCAAATAACTCACCCTTAAAACTTTTCTAATGCTTTTATTCCATAAAAAAATTTGACTATTTGAGGTTTACTTGATTCATAATATTGAAAATTCAAACTTTCAATAGGTGGAATAGTGTTGTCACATTTTGTTTTAAATAGTTAATTTGGGTAACTATTTATGATCAAACATGCTGACATGTAAAGTTCTAGAATATAATGTGATAATATCCAAAACATCATGCTAATGTGTTAACAAGTGGATGTAAGTACATATTTTCACCATGGGTAAATGTTTTATAAAGGTTTAAGAGAGTGAAATTATTTAGGGTGATTTTTAAGTTTGTATTGGTCATAAAGGTGTTGTAAGAGTAAACACTTCCTCATTTAAATATATGTATGTTTAATTGGGAAATGGCTGTATATGTTTTAAGTTTTTCTACAACCTTGATTCATTTTTTTAAACTACGACGGTTTTATGATATATTTTTCTATATTTTAGAAATCAATTTCTCAATTTTAGTCTTTTAAGGTAGATTTGTTTCAAATGCTGCATGCGAGAATAACAATACAATGATTTATAATGTTTTAAATATGTATATATAACAATCTTTGGAGGTTATATTTAAGTGAAGGCAGTGTAAAACTATTATTGAAATAATCATTTTTGTATGTGTTAGGCAAAGGTTCGTTCATGCTTATAAGGAGTTTTCATATTTTTTTAGTTTTCATATATATTTTTTTTATGCGAAGTTCACTAAGGATATTATGTTTTGTTATAAGATAAGTTGAAATACTACATCCTCATTTTCTTGGAATAGTTCTACACATCTTTATTTTCTTGGAATAATTTTATAATTGTTGTTTTCATGGAATCCCAATTGGATTCGGAGAATTCCTAGAGATTATGAAATTTATGGGAAACATTTTCCTTAAATATTTTAAGGAATAACATTACACATTCAGCCTTGTAGTTAATACAACCTTGTAGTTAATACGTATAGTGGTACAAATTTGAAAAAGTGTTGAATGTGATTATCAACTTTTATTAATCTATTCTTGTTAAAATTAGGAAATTGATCAAGGTTGGCTTTAGGGAAGCCATGTTAAATCATCCCTTGAATTTAGGGGTGTGGTGTACTTCCATAAAGGCCATGCCACATAAAAGAGGAATGGATTTTTTTACTTTGCAAGTCATGTCATGTGCCTTAGTAATGTCTTTAGAAGGCATTGCACCTTTGATTTGGGTAAAACCCATAACTTTATCTATGTACAAGATTAGCAATTCTCCTAGTTGTCAACTAAAGCACATAAATCCAATTGGGGAAGGAAAGTGGAAGAAGATAAACGGGAAAATTCAAAGTGATGAGTTTAAGAAATGACATCTTTTTTCCAATCTTTTGACCTAGAACTAAACCCTAAAACCTGACAATATTATCCTAAAGTTTGCCAATATTATCCTAAAGTCTACCAATATTATTCTAGAGAATGCCACTACCATATCTATGCTTTGCATGTACTCAAAGGTAAATGGATTGCAATTTGGATTTGTTTTTGTTTGCATGATCAAATTAGAGAAGGTTATGAAATGACTTGTGTTTTTAAGTGAATGTTGAAGGATGTGCTAGAAACTTTACATATGTGTATATCAATAAAAATGCTAACATAATTTGTAGCATATGATTTAATTCTATAGAATATCAAAAGGTGTTTTTCACAATTAAGGCAAGTCAAAGAAGATACCAAGTGGAACTTGCCAACTTGTTTCTTGAAGGAATAAGGCATCTCTTACGATCAATGGTTTGAAACATTGGCATCATAAAAAAAAAATTGAACATGTCATTACTCACGATCATGGGTTTGGAACATTGGCATTGGCATCATAACAACTTGAACCTACTTTTATGTGGAATGAAAAATGAATATGGTACAATATAACAACATGTAACCAATCCATTGGTTCAATCTACTATGTGAGCCAACATGATACCCATATTGTTCAGAGGGTGTAACCAACAAGTAATTAATTTGTTATTTTATGAGTGTGAATCTCATTTTAAGTGTCTGCAATCACTTATGGATTATAGTGTTTCGAGATCAATTTTAATTGAAACCTTAAACCCCGAATCAAGGAGCCCTATCTCTATTATTTTAGAATGAGTAGATGCTTTGATGGTTTGTATAAATAGGGGCATCCTTGCCTTTGGGGGACATTACTGTATGCTTTTCTATTGCATTGTAATACTTTCCATTGGTTAATAAATGCTCGAGATTGTTACATGTGCATGATCATCTTGTAGAGTGAGTGGTGACTGAGTAGATATGCACATGTCGAACCCTTGAGGGGGTCCACTCGAGGTAAGGCACTATGCACACTGTATATACTTATGTTGTAGCTTAGTTGTGATATTCATATGTGTTAAGAAATTGTTATTTTGTTTCTCATAGATCGTTCTTGCTACATAAATATAATAACATTAGGTCCACTTGTGGTTACAATCCTAGTAAACAAAGCATATGAATTGGTATCTTAAGATAAGCCTCTAATTGATTCCAGTATGAGAGGAGATAAGCCTCTAATTGATTCCAGTATGAGAGGAGCCATTGACAAGGCCTATATTCATAAGTGTTAGATGATAAGTTGTTAATGAATTAATTAATGCTTTCACTATTTCTCAAGTTTCATTTTTATTGCAGTTTATATTTGAATAGATGTAGCTTGTTTTAAGAGGAATGGTTTCTTTTTCTTTTTTTTATATATATATATATATATATATATATATATATATATATATTTAAGTAAATAAGGCATGTAATTTTTGGTCAATCAATACATGGGCCTTGATTTATGTACACACTACAAACAGTGTCTCGTAAGCATAATTAAACCATCGATTGATGGATTAAGTGACCTAGTGAATTGAACTTACCCCCATTTTTAGGAAGGAAAACAAAAGCAATGTCATTTTTGGCATTGTTATCGGGGAGGTGCTACGAAGCAGCTAGGACACTTGTTTTACATTGATTCAGGAGATAATAAAGGATTTAGAGACAATATTAGGGAACCGTCGACAACCCATTTTCTAAATATCTATCCTAGGTGTTCTACATATAAATAGGTCATATTAAGATGCATGAGAAGACTCAAAGATGTTAGGGGAAAATTTCATGGTATTGTTGGAGCCACTCATATCACTAACACCATGACAGTAAGACTTGTGAAAGGAGACAACCCTCAAGGTATCCCACAATCCTAGCATAAACCTCCAATTGAAAAAATAGGATCTAATGTAGTAGATATCTCCCACAAGGATGATTCTACAACTAATGTTATTATAAGCTCTCTATCCATGGAATCTATTGACATACAAGAGGCTTTATACTTCCAAGAAAATCCTATTGAGGAGCTTGATTTTTCTATTGATTCTCTTGAATCCGTGGCATTTTGGAGACAAGAACTACTCAACATGGCTACTGAAGGGGAAGGCTCTAACTTAAAGGAACTTGTCACATTTGAATTCCCCATCCAATAATTGGATGCCATGGTTCAGATTAAGAAAATTCCACCCTCTTCCTTTCCTAAATGTCATGTCATGGCTAGCAAAGATCCTAACACATTCCTCTTTGAGTTTGGTGTCCTATGCAAGAGTTATGATTACTCCACTTATGCCTAGAAGCTTAAGTTGTTTAATCCAAAAACCCTAAAAGAAGCAACACTCCACTCGTTCATTGAACTCAGAGGAAACACTATTCATACATGGGAAGAGATGAGACAAACATTCTTGAAGAATAATCAAGATTATTACAAGGCTAGGGATCTTCAGGAGGACATTTTTAAGATGACCCAAAGGGAAGACAATAAATTAGAGGGATAGGTCGAAAGGTTTAAGAATAACCTACAAAGTTCGAAGAAAAATAAGTTGGAACCAAAACATTTGTGTACCATTCTCCTCAAAGGGTTTGAAGACGACTATATTGATGTGTTGAACCTCATGGGAGTTGGAGACATCTTCCAAATGAATTATGATCAAGTTTTTGGACTGTTCAAATGCTACTCGTGTGGCACTACAATGTATGGGAAAGGTCCTAGGGATACAAAAATTACAAGGTCATATGGGGGAGGGGTCACTAGGGGTGAGAAGGGGAACCTACTAGATAATTTTAAGACTGATATTTTTAGTTCACTCATCTCTCACTTAGACATTATGCAAGCTAAAAAATAGAAAGAGGAGGAAGATTTGATGTTATCCATCTTCTTTTCTAAATGCTAGAAAATCCACCCTCTACAGGAATGCTCCTTGAATAATGTAGATATATGTGCTATCTAAGAGCAAATCCATGCAACCAAGAATTGCCCTTCCTTACTAGAGTTACCAAAGCTTAAGGAAGTATGTCAAGGGGATAATGATGAAACATACAAAATATGTTTTGTAACCCATAAATGACCATGGTCACCATAACCATTAGGTATGGGATACGATCCCTACCAGTATTTTGTTCCATGTCAATATCCACCTCAAAACTAGTATTCATCCATGTCATGGTCGCAATGGAATGCTCAAAATAAAAACCAATCTTGGCAATAGGGTTATCCAAGGAACTCCTCTTTTGGAAACTCACCTTAGCAGACCCAACAATATCCTATCCTTATACTTCCTCCACTCCAACATCCACAACAACTACAATTTCCATCTAACCAAATATTAGGAAATAAAATGCGGAGAGATAAAAAATAACAACCATGAACATAACAACAACACATAAGACATGCAATTTATCCTTGAAAACCCAAATCGGGAAAAACCATCCAATAGATCTATTGGTTCTTTTACCAAACCCGTCCAAGTCATCCAAGTGAGCCTTCACTGCTCACGTCCTGGCATTTTATAATGGAGTATCCGCAAGCCTTTTAAAGGTTTCATTACATGTAATCCATGGAATCAATACCATGGGTCATCAATACCATGTCCCCGGAACCACTATTGTTGACCTAACAACTTTAACTCTTTCACTGAGTTAAGTTTAACCTAACATTCCCTCCTTTAAAATAGACTTGGGGTTTTCCTTGACCAAATCTAGCTAAACCGACAAGTGATTCTACCCTGCTTACCTCCAAACCCTACCCCCTTCAATGTTTATAACCAGAGTATTTGAGAATCTATCATGTCCCCCCCCATCACCTAAGTCTACCTCCAGACTTTAACAATAAATTACCAGATGTACGCATGCCTCACCAGTCATATGCCCATTTACATCCTCCACTCCAACATCCACAATAGCTACAATTTCCATCCAACCAAACTCCTTATAAATTATCTTAGATACCTGCCTAACCTGTACCTAACCCAAATAATAAAGTAGCTCATCCCACCTATAATGATGAGCTTCTCCCTTTTCCAACTTACTATCTTTCCTCATTGGATTGTGAAGACATTCATTTACACTCGGGAAAAGTGGTTAATAAATAGACTACCCCCATTATCCAGAAACAAGATGATGAGGATGGTCTCATTGAACTTATGACCCTTCCTCAGGAACACAAGCTACGAATTTTAGGAATCTCGTCTATTCACACCTAGGAGGATCAATTCCAATTCCTCCGTTTCCGGAGAGATTATGCATAGATAAACCCCCCATGTCACTAGAATTTGACTTTATATGGGAATTAAGAAATGTGTGTGTTAAAATCACTTTATTCCAAGACATTAAGGATGTATTTATTTATGCTAAGTTTGTCTAAGAGCTTTGCCTAAGAAAGCTAGGGATAAAGAAGAAGGAACCTAAAACTGTCCATGTGATCAAGAAATTGGCTGATCTAATGTTAGGTAAAATTATCATGGCTAAGTATGTAGATCTTGGAAGCCCAATTTTTAGCATTACTATCAATAAAAATTCCATCCCTAACAACCTAGTTGACTTAGGGGAAACTATTAATGTGATGACCAAGGAACAATAGAAAAACTTAAACTACCTGGTCTACGTTCACAATTCTTCGATTAGTTGGTAGGTCTATATTCAAACTAGAAAGGGTGTTAGAATATTCATTTGTTTCTGTAGATTCCTGGGAGTGTCTGGATAAATTCACGATAATGTAACCCAAGAATAACTTAGGGGGGTATCCATTAATTTTAGGTAGACCCTGACTAGCCACGACTGATGCATATATTGGTTGTAGGTCAGGGGATATGAATATCTCATATGGAAAATCCACTAAAAATATTACTCTCTATCTCCCTACTAAATATTATCTCGATTAAAAAAACCTCCATGGTTAGAAGACAATGATGAAGAAACCATTTTTCCAGTTCTAACCTTGGACCAAGAGTTGAAATTCATAGCAAATACTGAGGATGACCTTATTTCCACTTTTATAACATACCCACAACTTTCAGGCCAAAAGGGAGGGGAGATACATAATCATCATTGGACCCCTCTCCAACTTCAACATATGTAATTTCCTCAGAGTTTGAGGGAGCAGGGGATTTACAAACTCAAAGATCAACCTCTCTAGAACAACCCAAGGAACAATTTGATAATGAACCAATTGGGTTACAATATCCAGATGATTTGGAAGGGTTCCAAATTTAAAAACTGTCATGCCTAGAACTACGAGAGGAACAATTGGATGATACAATATAATATCTTCATTTCTATAAAAAAAAAATGGTTTTGTGGTAAGATGGGTGAAGATCTTGCTCTTCAACCAAAATGTGTCGGGCCAAGAAAAAAGAGAACAATCATGGGAAGTAGAGGTAATCCAAATTCTTGACCATCCTCTAAAAAAATTTGGTTTTGTATTCCCAGTTATTAGGCATTACTTAAAGCCAAGAAAAAGCTAAAGCTACAAAAAAAAAAACTTAAAACAAGGCTCCAGAAAAAGAATTCTAGGGTTCCAAACAACATGGATTCCTTGTTGAATTCTATTAATCATGAAGAAACATTGGTGAACATAGCATATGTTTTCTTTAATGAGTGCATGAAATTAGTCCGTCCAATAATTAATTCCATCTTAGATGACATAGTGGTCAAAGATGAGTTGTTTGACATTGGCATCATCAACACATAAAGCCATCGTAAAGTGATTGAAAATTTAAAACAAAAGTGGTTATCCATGCATTTTCTACAAGAGAAAAAATGGAAGGAAAATATTAAGGAATACAAGGACCGACTAATACTAGCACAAAATCAGAAGCAATAAGCATGCGAGCTAACATTGGAAGCTCTATGTTGTAAGACCCCATCCAGGGTGTATCCCATCTTGTTACATGATAGATGGAACACCTTTAGACTCAAACAACTTGCATCTATCCAAACACTTGAAATCAATCAACCCCGAGACTTTATCAATATATTCTTCTATGTTGAATCATCTTATTATAATTTGTAGTGTGAATCTACCAATTCAACCTTTTCTTATAGGATAATGCTCGATGGAATCCCAACCCTTATTTTGGGGACATCCAACTGAGAGCCTTTTCATCATACATCCTTAACCACAGATAGTGGGAAAAGGCCACATATTTCTATGCCAGGATTGAGGGGGACTCAAGATTGGATGTGAGAGATGGGTACACCCTGCTAGCCACAATAGTAAATGATCTTCAAATATTATTACAGGATCGAGGGGATTTTTCCAATATTAGGCATCATAAAAAATATGATATCTCTGAACATTGGAAAATTATGAGAGTCCATTCCTTGGAGTCACTCTTTATATCCCATGACTTGTGGGAACAACTTAATAATTACTTGAAGAATAAGAATCATATTGGCTACCCCTACTTTAGCTTGGCCCTCAATAGGGCATCCTTCTATGTTAAATCTTTGAGGAGGCATGGGGTAAGATGGATTGGACTCAGTTTCCATTATCCCCTCAATTGGTGTCCCAACAGGTTTTACAAGGCACCTATCAAAGGAGTGGAAATAAGTAAAGCAATGGGTGCAGGTGGATAGAGCAATAGGATTTTATGGTCTAGAGGAATTTTGGCATCCTGACTTCAAGTAGGTTGATCTCCACTCAGAGGTTATAGAAAAAGAGTAAGAGGTTGCATAGGGACATGCAACCAACTCATCTAGGGGGAGATGATGAGTTCAATAAATGACATATTTTTTCCACTCTTTTGACCTAGAACTAAACCATGAATTCTACCAATATTATCCTAAAGTATGCCAATATTGTTCCAGATATTTCCATTACCATATCTATGGTTTGCATGTACTCAAAGGTAATTGGATTGCAATTTGGATTTCCTTTTGTTTGTGTGATAAAATTAGAGAAGGTTATGAAATAGATTGTGCTTTGAAGTGAATGTTGAAGGATGTGTCAAAATATGTACATATGTGTGTTTCAATAAAAATGCCAACACAATATGTAGCGTATTCTTTAATTTTATAGGGTATCAAAAGGTGTTTTGCATAGTTAAGGTAGGTTAAAGAACATACCAAGTGAAATCTGTCAATTTGCTTCTTGAAGGGACAAGGTACCACTTATGATTGGGGGTTTCAAACCTTGGCACCATAACAACCTAAACCTTTCATTACTCGTGATTGGGGGTTTGAAACTTTTGAATTGGCATCGTAACAACCTAAACCATTTTTTGCATGGAATGGAAAGAAAATATGCTACAACATAACAACTTGTAACCAATCCATTGGATTTATCCACTCTATGACCCAACATAATACCCATATGCTTCAAAGAGTGTAACCAACAAGTAATTAGGTTGTTATTTTATGAGTGTGAATCTCATTTAAAGTGTCTACAATCACTTATAGATCGTAGAGCTATGAGATCAGTTGTAATTGAAACCTTAAACATCGAATCAAGGAGCCATGTTTCTCTTATTTTAGAACGAGTAGATGCTATTCTCCATGTGAGCTTCACCTTGTTAACCAATATCTTATCATGTTCATTCATAAAAGAGGTTTTTAAATTGTGAATAATAAAGTCAATATATTGTAGGTATTGGGGGGCGTATGTGAGGTACAAGGGGTTTATAGGTATTATGGGTTATAAAAATGGGTATCTAGTAAAAATAGGGGATATCTAGTAAAAATATGATTTTTTTTATTGGAAAGATGTACTGGGAGGGGGATTCGACAAAAGGATTTTGGAAGGTATTTATTAATATCCAGTGAAATCAGGGGAATTATTTAATATCCCACGTACACAGGTGCTATGTCATCAGTTCACATAGTGAAGACCCCGTTCTCTGGTCGCTTATATAAATAGGGCATCCTTTCCTTCAAGGGACATTTCTGTGTGTTTTTCTATCACACTGTAATAATTTCCACTAGTTAATATATGCATGAGATTGTTACCTATGCATGATCATCTTGTAGAGTGACGAGCATGTGGTGACTCAGTAGATAATGCATAGGTTGAACAATTGAGGGGGCCCACTTGAGGTAAGGTACTTTTAATACCCATGTTTTCCCCAATTTATAAATATAACTATAACTAGCCAAGATACTATGGCAGGCTAAATATGTGTGAATGTTCGATTTGATGAACCTTTGTATAAAAGGGTCAATGTATGAATTTTATGTTATTAATAGAAATTTGATATGTGTTTCACAACTACTAAAAGGGGGGAAGTTTTCCAAGATAGATCATGGATGATATGAGAGAGATGGTGAAGGGAAACCAAGAATGGTTGATATGACCCTCACGAGACCAATACCTACTGGGTGTAATTGCTCAATAGTCCTCTGACCCATAAATGAATTACCAGTCAAGATGGTAGTTGGAAGGCCATCCTGAAGAGTTAATGAGAAGATGGGGCAGGGTACCCATTGTTAGGTTATGAAAAAGGTATAAATATCTTCCTTTTTCCCACATTTCATGATATCATCTTGATTGAATTTTCGATTATTTAGAAGCAATTAGAATAGAAAATGAATAATATACTCTTTAGCGTTGTTGTTGGAGATTAGATTACATAGATCCTAAATATGATTAGAATTGTCTGGTTTTATTGCAGGATTGGTTAAATATTGTCAAACCCAAGATAGCAAGGGGAATCTTGAATACGCGCAAGCTATTGGAGGTTGAAGACTTTATGGTGCAAAGCAGTTTTAAAGATAATTGGGTTTCTTATTGTAATAGTAAATCAATTCTGAGGATCTATCGATCCTCGAGATAGCTTAATTTACCCAGATTATTGTAACATATAAGGGGTAAATAGATCTTGAAATAAAGGGGAAGAATTGCACTCAAGAATTGAGAACATAGAATTTCTATGCGTTAGCAGTTTTTGTAAAATGGTGTACCAGCTATGAAATCAATAGAAGCTTCAAGCGGTTTTACCATTTTTATAAACTGAGTTTCAAATAACAGTGCTTCTAAGGACTGAGGGCCCAGTCTTAAGGAGCTACTATTTGACCTGTAATTGTATCAGTTCAAATTCTGTTTCATGATTCGATTCTCTTTTATAGTAGTTAACGAACGCATAAGTGTGTTGATGATTTCATGTCAATTGCAAGAAATAGATATTCCCTGAAGCATTAAATGATTGTTGTTCCAATTCCTATTACTGAGATTTGATGCGTGACGGTTCCTCATAAGTTCACATTTGTTGTTCCTTTCACTTAGTTTACATTTTTCGTTCCTTTCACTTAGTTTAGATTTGGCATTCCTTTTACTTAGATTGTATTTGTCGTTCCTTTCCGTTAGAATATAGTAGTTGTTCCTTTCAATAGAAATATGATTGTTGTCTCCTTTCAGTTAGATTACAGTTTCTGTTCCTTTCCATAGATAGAGTAATTCACCTTTTTCTTTTCAGCAATTTGATTCATAATGATAGTCATCTCTACAAGTCTTTATCTAGATTCAATTATTTCTCTTAAAATGAATTCAATAGATTAACTAGTTCCTTTCCTTTTGCACAGCTTTAGATTTCAATTCTTAGAATATTTAATGAATGTTTGAGGAACTTGATTGTTGATAAACTCATATTTTCTTTCACTACACGATTTTAGCCTCTATGAGCTATCTACATTGACTTTGTGGATATTATTTGAGATAAAAGACGAATCCTCGGGTTGATAAATTAATGTTAAACTAAGGTTGTTTCTAGACATATTTAGATCCCAACACCCATCTATAAGGCTTCTAGGTCTGACCACGAATTTGGATTCAAACCCACACAACCTTGCTGAGAAAGGTAATAAAGGAGGTAATTCGGGTAGAGAGACAGATGCGAAAGATAGAAGAGTAGAGAAAACACTCTCCCGAGAAGAGAAGAGATCATACTTCGACTCTGGAGTTGAGCAATAAGCTCATTCTAGATGAGAGAAGCAATGGGCAGGGTTTGGCTACAAGATGATAAATGAGGTTGACGAGTGACTGAGGAAGTACTTGTGAAGACCTCCTTGCTTGGAGTAGAGAAAACCAGTTATCAATTTCCTGTGGGAGGAGGAGAGTAAACTTCATTCCTCACTGTCATGGAGCAAAGGGAAAGAATATCTCTCAGAGCATCATGGCATAGATTGGGGGTGGCCAATGGGAAATCCGATAGGAGTGGTTGTGCCTATGGTTGGGAGAAAACATGCACCACTTCTTCTTCACATTTTCCAGTTCTGATAAGTATTTTCATACTCTATGTATTATATTGGATGTGATGATAAAATTTATGTGTTTATGATTCAGTCTTTCAGTATTTTAACAATTATTAGAAATACTCTTTGATTTTTGCAAACTTTAATATCCATATGATCTTTAATTTATCTCAGTTTTGCTGCTAGAAAGTCATGGGATGGGAGTTCGTAGAAGAGTTGTGGTAGGAGAAAACAAAGCACCTAAGTCCTGTCGATCCTTTGAACTCACCTTAGTGGGAATCTCAAGTTCATATCTATCATGGAAGGGTGTTTTACCTTTAGACTATTCACCCATATTACCGAGGGCTCATGCCCATGTCCTTAATGCCTTTGCTGCAAAAATAATTTGTGCATAGCCCACAATATTTTCCAAGAGACCCATGTGACTAGGGCCTGGGAACCCTGCGCTAGTCCAAAAAGGGACTAGAACTTTCCACTTCAGGACTTTAGAACTTATGATTCCAAAACCCTCGAAAACAACCTGAAGGCCAAAGTAATGAATTGATGAGAGTCGTTGATCTGGGGATCCAGTGTAGATCCCTCTCAGTCGTTAGATCGAACTTAGGAAGGGAAACATTAACTGTTTCGATGAAGTCTTACTTCGGGAGAATAGGAGTGGTCTACCGCCAAAAAATCCTGAACGTTGGAGTCATGGAGTAAATTGGGTTCGTTGAAAATAGAGGGACACATGTCCACAGATCAATGGTTATCCCTAGTTTCGGGTATTCAATGATATAGAGACGCACGAGTTATCCTGGAGCTCTATAAGATGGAGTAAATCTTGGTTGTAAATGCTAGGTACACATGGAAAGTGATCTGTAGTCTGAATACTTCGTACTCTGAAGGAACTTGGCCAAGAGTCTACAAAGTGTGAAAACTGTCAAAGTAAATCTCGACCATTGGTCGAAGAGGACACGTGGCGCCATATCCGAGAGTCTGGAGACTTGGCTCTTCGGGGGATTTGCGTCAAGAGGAGTCGGTAAGCTTCGAAGCCCAGAGTCATGAAGTAATGAGGACTGTGGATCTATGGATCCACATGGATAAATATCAACCGAATGATGGGGGTTGATGTGGCACATTGACATCATCTCGGTGATGTGGAACTGCAACTAAGGTGCCACGTGTCACCCTGATTTGGCCGATTCACATACCCCTTATGCATATTAGGGCATGAAACATGTCACCCCCTATCAAGGACATATGTCCCCCCTGGCACTCGTCGCATGTCAGCTTCTGGTTCATCCTCGCCTAACCAACGTAGTTGATGACGTGATTGGGACTCTGGGAGTTTAGAAAATTTTGGGAGTTCAGATGATTTAGGGCGTGGTACAATATATGAACATCCAACATAAAATGTTGAACATCAATCGCCGAAGGGCCAAGGCCACATGGCAAGATTTCAGGAGTTTGGGAGTTTTAGGCATAGTATGGAAAAAGGGATGTTCATGAAGATCGTCGATCGTTAAACGTCGAATGTTTAATGACGATCACTGATCACTAAAAATCCAATTGTCGATTGCTAAACGTCAAAATAAAGGGACGTTTAGTGTAAAACGTTGAATGTGGATTGTCGAATGGCTAAGGCAACGTGGAAATAAATTGGGACTTAGGGGATTAGGAAAATGCTATGTTCATCGCACCGAACACCAAAGAATCCAACTAACAATGCCCTGAGTAGCTTCAGGAGGTCATAACTTACATACTCGAGCTCGGATCTTAGTGTAGTGGAGACCGTTAGAAAGATCATGACGATCAGTAACCAGCGAAGATCCTGAAATTAGGATTTGAGATAGTTAGGAAGAGAAAAAAATTGATGCCCCATCCCTATAAAGGGTATTTAGGGGTCGGGTGTGTTACAAATTGGTATCAAAGAATGGAAACAACACTTTTCCTGCTTGGGATCATGCACGAGTCGCATAAAAATATTATTAGAGAACTTATGGGGTAACACCCTATCTTACCCCCTTTTATAAGAAACTTGTCTGAACCTATACTGAGGAGAGGAACACCACCTTCTACTATTGATAGATGTTTTGGAATTCTACATTGTAGGTAGCTAATGTTTCCAAATAAAGATTTGACTTCACCTTTCAATGATGTGTTGTTCATGAATTGGTAGATTACTAACTAAAAAAAATGTTTTATCAACACTCAAGCAATTAGTGAACAACATGAGAACTACAACATCAAGGATGATGACACATCAGGAGTTGGGGGAGAGCTCCCACAATAGAGAGGAAGAATTTGATGAAAGGAGGGTGGTGGAAACCCCTCCATTTTTTTCCGAAACTATAAAAATCCTCATGGTAGAATTACAGAGTTCTAAGGCTAATAATGAAAGGATGATCAATGAGTAGGAAAAGAAGACATAAATTAATGCAAGCCTACTACAAAGTATATCAGATATACAAAGACAACTACAACATGGTCCAACTGACAGTCATGTGGACAAGCATCATACTAAGAAAACTCCAATTCCACCTGAGATACATAAGCATGGTTCTGAAAGTGGCCACACCAGGAGGAGAACCTCAAAGAAGGCCCAACATGGAGCCAAGAGACATTCAATGGAAGATTCCTTTAGTGAGGACACTGACAAATCCAGGGAATCTTCTAGTGACAAAACTAGTTCCCATTCTCAGACGAGGGGAAAGAAGAGAAAACAGTCCAAGAGTCGTGACCCTAAAGAATTCAAGAAACCCAAACCACCCACCTTCCATCGAGAGATTAAGAAGGGGGAATAAGAAAAATTTTGAATACTCAGCCTGAAGAAGTACTTCATATTTCATGACTACTCTGAGAACTTAAAGGATCGGATATCCATTTTCAACCTGATTGGAAAAGCTTCCATTTGGTGGGAGGACCTTAGGAATGTGAAAGGAATCCAGGAGAAATACTTGTCATGGAAACAATTTGAGAAATACTTCAAGAAGAAGTATTTGTCAGAAAAGTACTTTGATGGGAAAACCAAGGAGTTCTATGCACTCAAGATGGGACAAATCACCATAGATGAGTATATAAATAAATTTCTCGAGTTGATGAGGTATGTACCTTATATAAAGGATGAAAAGGTAAAATATACAATGATTTATTAATGGATTACCTCAGTCCTACCGGGACAGAATTGAGTTTGATAAACCAAAGACTCTAGAAGATACTCTTTGAAAAGAAAGGTATTTCTATGACCAATTCAAGAGTAAGACAGAACCCCATGAAGACTGGAAGAAGAAAAACAATTCAAAATTCAATAAAAAGGGGTTTAAACCATCGAGATTTAAGAAACAGGGGAATAGATCTAGGATGAGTCTTCCTGTCAGAAGTGTGTATCAACAAAATTTTCCATCCCAGAGTGGAAATAAACCCTTCAGAGCAGTTCCAAGTAAGACCGATAACACAAAGAGAGAAACCTTGAAATGTTGGGGTTGTGGAGAGGAACATCTGCTGAGGGATTTCCTGCATAGAAAACAAAACAATGGGAGGGTCTATAACGTCCAAGAGGCTACCACAGTCAATGATGTGGTTAGGAGCCTGCCATAAATTTATGCAGACTTGGATAATAGACAAGTTGACCACCAAGCTTTACTGGTGGATATGGAAGGTAAGATTTCCAACCATCATGTTTCCATTTTAATTGACCCTGGTTCTAATTTGAGTTATGTTGCCCCTCTAACTATTGAGAAATGTAAATTACAACAAGTTAAACATGTTAAATCATGGTTTGTGCAACTAGCCACTAGAACCAAAATAAAAGTAACATAGGTCATACCCACATGCCAATTTGTTATAAGTGGGTTTCCCACCCAAGTGAACCTAAGTATACTCCCTTTAGGATCTTATGACCTGCTGATTGGCATGGGCTAGTTGGCTGCCCACAAAAACAAGTTGGACAGTTACAGTAAAACTTTGGAGTGTGAAAATTAAGAAGGAATAAGGATAACCCTACAAGGGATTCAAAAGCATGTCTCAGTGAGACAAATATCATCCCTCCAAGTGAACAAGTATTGCAGAAAGGGATGTCCCTTGTATGTAATCCAAGTACTAAGCTCTGTTGAGGAATACAAACCTAGCCTAGAGAACCATCCTATATTAAGAGAATATAAATATGTCTTCCCAGAAGAGGTACCAGGTCTACCTCTAATAAGGGATATTGACTTTTCAATAGAATTGGTACCAGGAGCGGTGCCAATGTCTAGAACACCCTATAGAATGAGTACACCAGATCTAGTTGAACTAAAACTACAGCTAAAGGAGATGTGGGACAAAGTCTACATTTAGCCTAGTGTGTCTCAATGGGGAGCACCAACTTTGTTTGTGAAAAAGAAATATGGCACACTCAGACTTTGTATAGATTATAGACAAATCAATAAGATGACCATCAAGAACAAGTATCCCTTACCAATGATCGATGACTTGTTTGACCAACTGAGGGGTGTTACAATATTATCCAAGATTGACTTGAGGTCTGGATACATCAGGTTCAAATTAAAGATGAATACATCCACAAGACAACCTTTAGGACAAGATACGGTCACTATGAATTTATGGTGGTGCCATTTGGGATTACCAATGCACCAACCAATTTTATGTGCTTAATGAATAACATATTTAGAAAGTTCTTGGATAAGTTTGTGTTGGTTTTCATTGATGATATTCTAATATACTCCAAGAATAGGGAAGAGCATGAAGAACATCTCAAGCTAGTACTCCAGGTACTAAGAGAACATCAGCTCTATGCTAAGCTTAGTAAGTGTGAATTTTTCCAGAAACAAGTCCACTACTTAGGCCATGTTATTTCTGAGGAAGGGGTGGTAGTTGATCTTGACAAGATTAAAGCCATCATGGATTGGCCTACCCCAAAGGATGTATCTGATATAAAATCCTTTATGGGTCTGGTAGGATACTATAAGAGATTCATAAAAGGATTCTCCAAGATTGGTTGCTCAATCAATTCCCTTTAGAAAAAGGGGGTTAAATTCATTTGGACATCAGAATGTGAAGAAAGATTTCAAGAGCTGAAACACCTTCTAACCAATGCACCTATGCCGAAGATTGCAGACCCAAACAAGGACTTCCTTGTGTGTACAAATGCCTGCAAGGAAGGGCTCAGAGGAGTCCTTATGCAGGAAGGACATGTAATTTGCTACGAATCCATAAAATTAAATGAACATGAAGTCAATTATGTGACCCACGATATGAAATTGGCTTCCATAATGCATGCTTTAAAAATGTGGAGGCATTACCTCTTAGGTAGAATATTTGTACTTATGACAGACCATAGTGGGTTGAGGTATTTGTTTGACCAACCAAAAATCAATGTGAGACAAGCTAGGTGGATGGATCTACTTAGTGAGTTTTATTTTGAAATCAAACATATCAAATGAAAGGAGAATATGGTGGTTGATTCCCTTAGTAGAAGTATGAAAGTAGTTCACTTGGCAGCTATAAGTGCCAGTGAATCAAACACCAAACAGAGGGTAAAAAATGCGTAAGAAATAGATGCATTTTTCAAGACCGTGACATCATACATAAAGAAAAATCCCATAGGGATGAAGTATGAAAGTTATAAGATGCTTAATGATGACCTTTTGACTTACAAGGGCAGATTATACATTCCAAATTGTGATGACTTGAAGAGGTTCATAATGGATGAACTACACAAAAGACCATTTACTGGTCATCCTGGTTATCATAAAATGATCATGACCACTAGGAAACTATTCTATTGGCTCGGACTGAAAAATGACATAGTTGATTACTTACCTAAGTGTCTAGAAAGTCAACAAGTCAAGGTAGAACACCAACACCCAACAGGGCTATTGCAACCCCTACCAATTCCTGAATGGAAATGGGAAACCATATCCATGGATTTTATCACATGATTACCAAGATCAACCAAACAGGACGATGCCATCATGGTAGTTGTGGATAAACTGAGAAAGGTTGGTCACTTCATACCCATCAAGTCAAATTGCAAGGCAATATATATTTCCATCGTTTTCATGAAGGAGATATGTCGTGGCTAAGGAAATTATATTCGACAGAGATACACAATTTACTTCAAACTTTTGGAAGTCTCTGTTTGTTGGTTTTGAAACAAAATTTCTCTTTAGTACAACTTATCACCCTCAAATTGATGGGAAGACAGAGAGGGTAAACAAAGTGTTTGAAGACATGTTGAGGATGCATGTAATGCATCGACCCAAGAAGTGGGAGGACTACCTACCACTGGTATAATTTTCCTACAACAATGGCTATCAAGAGTCATTGAAAATGATCCCTTTTGAAGCCCTCTATGGAAGAAAATGAAACATTCCAATCAAATGGAACAACCCAATAGACAAAGTCACAATTAGGCCAAATATGCTAAAGGAAATGGAAAAACAAGTAATTTAGATAAAAGTTTTTTTGAAGATAACCCAGGATAGACAAAAGAGCTATGCAGACATGAAAAGGACTCCTAGAGAGTTCAAAGAAGGGGATCATGTGTATCTTCGAGTTAGACCCAGGAGAATCTCTTTGAGGATAGGAGCTTGTGCCAAGATGGCACCTCGGTATTGTGGACCCTTTGAATTTTTGAATTGAGTGGGACCAGTATCCTATCGGCTAGCACTTCCTCCCATAGTGAAGGCACATAATGTTTTCCATGTTTCTTTATTTAAGAAGTATGCACATGATTCTAATCATATTATTGACTAGTCTGTGATTTAGGTGGAACACAAGGGAGAATTCTTGCCATAACCTCAATGCATAATAGACAGGAATGAAACCCCACTCAGGAACAAAACCATTGCATAGGTAAAGGTGCAATGGAAACACTTTACCCCATATGAGGCTACATGGGAAATGGAGGATGCCATGAGACAAGCATATCCATTTTTGTTTACTTTTGTACATACAGAGCACATTGACAGATATAACATAGAGGATGATGTTCCTTTAAGGGGGAGGGGATTGTAATACCCATGTTTCCCCTAGTTTTTAAATATAACTATAACTGGCCAAGAGACTATGGTAGACTAAATATGTGTGAATGTTTGATTTGATGAACCTTTGTATAAAAGGGTCAATGTATGAATTTTATGTTATTAATAGAAATTTGATATGTGTTTCACAACTACTGAAAGGGGGGAAGTTTTCCAAGATAGACGATGGATGCTATGAGAGATATGGTGAAAGGAAACCAAGAATGGTTGAGATGACCCTCACGAGACCAGTACCTATTGGGTGTAATTGCTCAATAGTTCTCTGAACCAGAAATGAATTACCATTCAGGCTGGTAGTTGGAAGGCCATCCTCAAGAGTTAATGAGGATATGGGGAAGGTTATCCATTTGTAAGGCTTCTAGGACTAACCACGAATTGGGATTCATACCCACACAACCTTACTGAGGAAGGAAAGAAAGGAGGTAATTCAGGCAGAGAGACAAATCTGCAAGATAGTAGAGTAGAGAAAACACTCTCTCGAAAAGAGAAGAGAGCATACTTCGACTCTAGAGTTGATAGGAAAAAGCTGAGCAGTAAGCTCGTTCTGGATGAGAGAAGCCATGGGCATGGTTTGGCTATAAGATGATAAACGAAGCTGACGACTGACTGAGGAAGTACTCGTGTAGACCTCCTTGCTTGGAGTAGAGAAAACCAGTTTCTAATTTCTCGTGGGAGGAGGAGAGTAACCTTTGTCACTGACTGTCATGGAGCAAAGAGAAATAATCTCTCTCAGAGCACCATGGTCTAGCTCGGGGGTGGCCAGTGGTAAATCCAATAGGAGTGGTTGTGCCTATGGTTGGGAGGAAACATGCACCCCTTTCAGCAATTGCTTCACATTTTCAAGTTATGATAAGTAGTTTTATACTTTGTGTATTATATTGAATGTGATGATGAAATGTCTTTGTTTATGATTCATTCTTTTGGTATTTGAACAATTATTATAAATTCTCTTTGATTTCTATAAACTATTATATCCATATGATCTTTGATTTATCTTAGTTTAGCTACTAGAGAGTCATGGGATGGGAGTTCGCAGGAGAGTCGGGGTAGGAGAAACTAAAATTTCTAATTCCTACCGATCCTTTGAATTCGCCTTAGCGGGAATGTCAAGTTCATCTATGTGGAAGAAGGGTGTTTTCCCTTCAGACTATTCACCCAACTGATTGAGGGCTCATGCCCATGTCCTTAACCCCTTTGCTGCAAAAAGAGTTTGCATTTAGCCCACAAGATTTTTCAAGAGGCCCATGTGACCAGGGCCTGGGAACCCCGTGCTAGTCCAAAAAGGGGCTAGCTCTTTCGGCTTTGGGAGTTAAGAACTTATGATTCCACAACCCTCGAAAATAGCTGAAGGCCGAAGTCATGAATTGACGAGGGCCGTCAATTTGGGGATCCAATGTAGATCCATCTCAGCTGTTAGATCAGACTTAGGAAGGGAAGTGTTAAGTGCTTCAACGAAGTCCTACTTTGGGAGAATAGGAGTGGTCTACCATTGAAAACTCCTGAACGTCGGAGTCACAGATTAAATAGGGACCGCTGAAAATGGAGGGACACGTGCCCACAGATCAACAATTATTCGAAGTTCCGGGTATTCAGTGATATAGGGACGCACGAGTTACCTCGGAGCTCTGCAAGCTGGAGTAAATCTTAGTCGTAGTTGCTAGGTACACGTGGAAAGCAATCCCGTAGTCTGGAGACTTTGTACTTCATAGGAACCTGGACAAGAGTCTACAAAGTGTGAAAACCACCAAAATCGTGAACGCCAAAATAAATCTCAAGTGTTGGTTGAAGAGGACACGTGGCGCCAGATCCGAGAGTCCAGAGACTTGCATATTCGAGGGATTCATGTCGAGAGGAGTCAGTAAGCTCCGAAGCCTAGAGTCCCGAAGTAACGAGGATCATGGATCTATGGATCCACGCAGATAAATCTCAACTATATGATGGGGGTTGACGTGGCACACTGGCGTCATCCCAGGTAACGTGGACCTGCAACTAAGGTGCCACATGTCACATAGATTTGGCCGATTCACATACCCCTTATGCTTATTTAGGAATGACACATGTCACCCCCTATCGAGGACACGTGTCACCCCTGGCACTCATCGCGTGTCAGCGTTTGGTTCATCCCCTCCTGACCAACGTGGCTGATGACGTGATCAAGACTCCGAGATTTTGGACAACTTCGGGAGTTCGGATGATTTGGGGTGTGGTACAATATAGGAACATCCAACATAAAACGTCGAACGCTGATCGCCAAAGGGCCAAGGCCATGTGGCGAGATTTCGGGAGTTCGAGAGTTTTGGGCATAGTATGGAAAAAGGGATGTTCATGAAGATCGTCGATTGCCAAATGTCGAACGTTCAATGCCGATCGTCAATTACCGAAACATCGATTACCGACCGCTGAACGTCGAAAGAAAGGGATGTTCAGCGTAAAACACCAAGCGTTGATCATCGAATGGATAAGGACACGTGGCAATATTTCGGGACTTCGGGGATTAGGAAAATGGTATGTTCAAAGTTGAACACCGAAGACTCCAACTAACAATGCATTGGGTAGCTTCGGGAGTCCATAACTTATAGACCCAAGCTCAGATTTTAGTGCGGTGGCGACTGTTAGAAAGCTCATGATGAGCAGTAACCAACGAAGATCCCAACATTAGGATTTGAGATAGTTAGAAAGAGCAAAAATTTGACGCCCCATCCCTAGAGAGGGTATTTAGGGGTTGGGTGTGTTACAACACTGTTGACACTATATATATTTATGTTGTAGCTTAGTTGTGATATCCATCTGTGTTAAGCCAATGTTATTTTGTTTCTGGTAGATCATTCTTGTTGTAGAAATAGAATAATCTTATGTCCACATGTGGTTACAAACCTAGTAAATAGAGCATAGGAATCGATATCACAAGATAATCCTCTACTTGATTCTAGCATGAGAGGAACCATTGACTAGGCTTGAATTCATAAGTGTTACATGATTAATTGTGAATGAATGAATTGAATCTTTCACTATTTACCATCGTTCATTGTTATTGCAGTTTATATTTGAATAGATGTAGCTTGTTTTAAGATGAATGCATTCTTTTCTTTTATATAAAGTTTTTAAGTAGATAAGGCATGTAATTTATTGTAAGTCAATACAACGGCCTCACTTGTTGTATACTACACACAATGTCTCACAAGCATAACTAAACCCCAGATTGATGAATTAAGTTACCTAGTGAATTAAACTTACCCCATTTTTAGAAAGGTAAACAAAAACACCGTTACAAAGATTCTAAGTGAAATCTTTAGTGGGTAGTGGAGTCAACATCAAATGTGATGATACTAAAAAAATAAATAAAAAGGAAAAATAATTCCAAAAACAAAGGAAAACCAAGGATTATGGTTTGAACTCCCAGTGAAAAAAAAAAATATTGTGATTTTTCCAATAAAGTTTCAATTAAGGTGTGATGACAATGAAGAAAGAAAAGAAGAAAAAACTAGAATAAAGCATAAAAAGATTAAAGATTCTAGTGAAACAAATAGGAAAAAAACTTTTTTTTTTAATTTCTTAGTAAAATTGTCAATGAAGGTGTTGTTAAATAAATCTATCACAAAAATGTAAAAACATCCACCAACACCCTCAAATTTATGTGAGAGAAAGTGATCTTTCTCTCTAAATGTGAGTTTGGAGGGATAAAATGTGAAAGGATAAAATAAATTTTAACAAAAATAAGAAAAAACTATATATAGGTAAGAAAAGAAGAAACAAAAATCAAATATAAAAAACAAAACAAAGTTAGTTTTTATGGAGAAAATTGATGAAAATGAGGAAATAAGAAGTATCAAAAATAAATTAAGGTTAAGTATGCAATGCAACATATAAGCACTAGTAAATAGGTTGTAAAATTGATTACCTCAAAATTTGTGCAACTTTATGTGTAAATAGGGTGCAAAATTGATTACCTCAAAGCTTGTATAACTTTAAGGTTCATTTTAAGAGTATATATCTTAAGTTACTTTTACATAAACAAATAAGTTGACCACACTTTTGAAGGTTTACTCGAGCAGACATGTCGCTTTCATATCTTTGAGTCTAAAGTCCCTTTGCAAAGTGTGTGAGAAAAAAAACAAAAAATAGATGTAGCATGAAGGGCGAAGATTGCATTGTAGTACTATCAACACATTAAATAAACATACCACGGGGACAATCAAATTATTTTGATAGAAGAAATCTCATCTAGGTGCTTTTAAGAGTTTCAACCTTTTTTGTTTTTTTAAGTAGAAAATTAACTCATTATATTAATGAAAATATAATTTTTTACATTTTTAAGATTTTATTGATGTTTATAGTAATATACGTTCAAAGACCATACTCAAGAATCATATCACAAACACATTTTCAAAGAGACAACTAAACTAATATGCAAGTTGTAAAAGGAAAAACAACACAAGGCTAAAAACCCCAACAAAACCGTGAAGGGAGCAACAAAGCAAGGCTTAAAAAACCCCAAAACAAAAACCCGAAACCCCACAAAAACCCGAAACCCCACAAAAACTCC
Source organism: Picea engelmannii (assembly GCA_009831015.1). NCBI lineage: Eukaryota > Viridiplantae > Streptophyta > Pinopsida > Pinales > Pinaceae > Picea > Picea engelmannii. Next base: position 542,213 of record ML780019.1, on the reverse strand, counting down.
GGCTTTAAGCCCCCACGCGAACTCGGAAACGAGCCCTCGGAAAGCACAGGCAAGGAAAACAGAGCCTCACCCACCCGAACAAGTAGGCGTAGGTGAGCATAAGAAGCTCGACCACCAAATGAAGCCTCCGTCGCCGCCGTCCTCAAAACCTCGAAGAACTTGGTCTGCTCGCTCAGATAAGGTCCGCAGCGACCTCTAGACGCCGCTAATGAATGGTCGCAGCCAACCGCAAACCCTTCTTTGCTCGCTCTGGAAGGAGAACCTGGTCTGCTCGCTCAGATAAGGTCCGCAGTGACCTCTAGACGCCGCTAATGAATGGTCGCAGCCAACCGTAAACCCTTCTTTGCTCGCTCTGGAAGGGTCCGCCGCAGCCTCAAGACGCCGCCTCAGAAAAGCCACAGCCAAACGCAGATGGTTTACCTACCACTGAGCTCGGAACCTCCGTCGCCGCTCTCGTTGGAAGGGATAAAGGCCGCACTTCTCCATGGACACCAGGGTTGCGACTAGTGAAGCCTAGCCACAGAACCCGACAAGAAACCCTAAAATGACTCTCAAATCGCCTAATCACATAGAGCTCCCATTTCTCACTCTCGCTTAGAGTGTTCATGAAACGAAAACAACTTTTATTAAAGCTCCCTTTATTCAAACATGAAATTTGTTTTTTCTCTTTGTTCAATGTAATTGATAGATTCTCTTATAACTGCCGTGCTTGGGTTCAGACTCCCTTTTTATCAGACCATTCACCGATCTGTTTACAAATAGGAGATGGGCGTGGTACAAAGGGCTACACTTTCAAGTTCAATCCTCAATGGTTAAAAGAGCCATCCTTCACGCAATTAGTATATTCTGTTTGGTCTGACAATTCCCTCGTCATTTCAGGAGACGCTCAAGGCAACCTGTACAGAAAACTCAGTAATTTAAAATTACTCTCTATTCAGTGGCTTAAAGATAAAAAAGATAAAGAACAAGCCAGATTCAAAAGCATTGAAGATGAGCTGGAGTATCTCACAACTTTAAAGCTTCAGAAGCCGAGCTGTGTGGATATAGACCACAGGATACGAGCCCTTGAAGAAGAACACAAAATTCTGCTCCGTGAGGAAGAAGAGCGTTGGCGATTAAAAAGCAGGATGTTGTGGCTGGCAGGGGGGGACAAGAATACAACATACTTTCACAAAGCTGCTAGTGCCCGGAGAACCAAGAAACATATTTGGGAAATTGAAGAGGAATCTGGCAATCTTCTTCATTCACAATCAGAGATTAAAAAGGCGGCCTTCTCTCATTTTAAAACTTTTTATCAAGCGCCCTCTGCTCCACCTCTTGAAGAGCAGGCAACTATAGCTCGATTATTTCCTAATCTGATTTCACCTGAAGAAGCTACCTTGTTACACTCTGCTTGTACAAAAGAAGAACTTCTCGAGACGTTAAAATCTTTTAAAACTGAGAAAAGCCCCGGTCCAGATGGTTGGTCGGTCGAACTCTTCTTACATTTTTTTGATCTAATGGGCCAAGATATACTTGATGTTGT
>ML780019.1:521463-540164 GCA_009831015.1 Picea engelmannii | reverse complement strand
GGGAGGCCGCTTCATCCTGATCAAAGCAGTGCTGGAAAGCCTCCCAGTATACTGGATGGCTTTAGCACAGTTCCCAGCCTCTATCTTGAAGTCTCTTAGACAACACATCTTCACCTTTCTTTGGACCGGCTGCAAAAAGACCAGAAGCTTTCATCTTTGCAAGTGGGAAGACCTCTCTAAGCCAAAGTCATTGGGAGGCTGGGGCCTTAAACATCTGCCTAATTTTCAAAAGGCTCTTACAACCAACATCTTCTGGAGGATTTTAACCAAACCTGGCCTATGGAGCTCCGTTATCAGTGCTAAATATTTACATCAACTTCCAGTACATTTATGGATCAGATTTGGGGAGGCACAACCAGCGACCGGCTCTCTCATGTGGAGAAAACTGTCTGCTACTCTTCCTATAATTTTAAATTGGTTGGCGTGGGATCCAGGGGATGGTCGACTGATAGAAGTGGGCAGAGATAGTATTTTAGATCTCGACAGCAAGGCCCTTCTCTCCACCTCCCTTCTATCGAATCTGCACAGTAAAAACTTTGTTTACTTAAACCAATTTTTCAACTATTCCTTTGCAGGTGCCCATGGTGGCTCATGGCTGAGCGGAGCGGATCTGCACTTAAATCAAGCACATTCATTGGAATGGGACAACCTCGTTCACCTCCTCAAAGTCTCCGGCATTTATCTGAAGGAAAAGCCGGACTCTCTACTCTGGATGGGCGGTGATAGATCTGGCAGATTATCGGCAAAAAATGTTTATAATGCCCTGGCAGCCATCTCTTGGACTTCTACAACAGCTCCTTGGAGACAGAGGATTTGGAAGGCCTCGTGCCCCTTAAAATGTAAACTGTTCACTTGGCTCTTGCTGGAAAACAAACTGCTCTTTTGGAACAATTTGCAGGCGCGTGGATGGGAGGGTCCAAGCCGCTGCTCACTTTGTACACAAGCCATCGAAACATCGCTCCATGTTTTTGTACTCTGCCCTTTTACATTTGCGCTCTGGACAACAACTTCAGTGACTTTAAAAATTCCAAATCTTTGGATCGGCACCAGTATTCTTTCCTGCTTTCAACACTGGATACACAATTCCAACACTTTTCCTTTGCTTCCAATTTACATGTGCTGGTTCGTTTGGCTGGCTAGAAACAATGCTATCTTCAACGACAAAAAGCCTTCCATCCCCCACATCAGCTCTCTTATTCGGTCTGAAGCTAACAATCTGCATAAAATTACAACAGTCAAACCAGATGTTAGGCGGCCGCTTCATATTCCTCTGGACAGGGCGGTGGCTTGGTTTGACGGGGCCTCTCAATTGCAAGGAACCCTATGCGGAGCAGGGGGTAAGATCATGTTAAATTCACATTCGAGTATTATTTGGACCCTGAATTGCAGCCAAGGAACCAATACTAAGGCGGAGCTCCTCGGAGTTTGGACCACACTCTTCTTGGCTAGTCGCCACACTGAAGATTTGCACCTCCTCGGAGACTCCAAGATCATCATAGATTGGCTGAATGGAAGGGCTGATCTCCGAGTGGCAACCCTTAATTGCTGGAAGGCACGGATCAAAGACTTTACTCTTCTTTTTAGGAATCTCACCTTCCTCCATATTTTTCGTGATGAAAACAAAGAGGCTGACACCCTCTCAAAAAAAGCTTTGCACCTCCCTCCTCTACAAATTTACTTCACATTTTGGGAGGATGGACACGAAGGCATCTCTTCCAAGATTAAAATTTGAGTAGATCTCTCTCAGCAATTTCGGAACATAGACTAGCTGCCATGTTAACTCGACGATTATGACTGTTGCTGATTTGTTGATACATTGCCAGCTTTGTTCCATGTATTTCGTGCTTTCGCCCAGATTTGCTGTTGTACAGGATTCCAAATTATTGATTCGCTGTTGTAGCTGTATTTTGTTTGGCTGTAGTAGCTGTAGTAGCTGTATTTTGTCTCGCTGCTGTAAACTTTTATACTCTTTTGAATATAAGGAGCAATTTTTTTTCGTGGAAAAAAAATATAATTGATAGATGAAATGTCAACTAGGTCCCACATTGATAGATGAAATGTCACCTAGGTACTTTTAAGGGTCTCACTTGGTTCATGAAATGAAAAGTTTATTTTTATTGAAGCTAGCTTTTACATGTATTCTTCTACTTGGATGTAATATTGAATTTAAAACCATATTAAAACTGATGCAATATTGAATTTAAAGTTATATTAAAACTGAAATGTAATATTGAAGTTGAAACCAAAAGTTAAAGATGAATTGGAAGGTCCATTCTATACGATAAAGTATTTGTGATAATTAAGGTCCATTCTAGATGGTTAAAAAGAGGGAGTCACGCCTTTTATTTCTAGATGGTTAAAAAGAGGGAGTCACGCCTTTTATGTTTTTTTCTTTTCTTTTAAGAGACATATTAAGTAGTTTTATATCCCCTTCCAAGAAAACTTTAAGTGAAAAAATATCATCCTATTTAAAATCAAAACCAAATCCTATTTAAAATCAAAATCAAAACCAAAACTTAAAAAATTAATAAAAAATAATATATTTCTGCAACTAAGGTTTATCTCATAATGAGAGGATCGCAGAGAAAGATCATGATAATTATATCAAAGAGCATGAAATGAAACTTGGTTTTTAAATTTTAATATGTTTCTATAATAATAATTAATATTTGATTAAATTAAAATTTTAATATTTGATTAAATTAAAATGTAAAGTTATTGATTAAATTAAAATTTTAATATTTGATTAAATTAAAATGTAACGTTATTAATTTTAAAGAGACAATTTAATAATTTGGTGTTTTGAGCTTAGTGATAATATGAAAGGAGAGAAAAAGAATTTGGATAATAAAAAGAATTTCAAAACTCAAATTGATAGTGGTAAAATTAATCTTGCACATTATATTTGTTTGGAAACTCCATTATTATGTTTGCAATCAAACCAAACAATTTAACTTAATAATAATAATAATAAAATACTCCTGGATGGGGTGTTATACATTTAAAAGAGTTTTAATGAGTGGTTGGAAGGTGGGTAACTTTTGAGCATCACGTGCAAAGCACCATGCCCGTCACCTTTGGCTTCTTAATGCTTCCCCTTCGACATTTTGTTCACATTTACTTTGGTATGTACCTCGGGCCGTTGGCGCTACGCGTGGACTATATGGTTTACTTAATGGAGCAGATGGACATGCATGGTATGTCAAGTCATTGCATGTGTGAGATTAACCTTGTGGTTATATGTTGGGTGCTAGCTATGATGGCTCTCCACAACTCAGACGGACTTGCTACCTCCCTTCTCGATCCCGACAGACTCAACCTCTGGTTTGGCACTTGCTTCTAGTTGTCTGTGCATTGCTATTCACATCCTTCTTGGTTATACCACGTTTGTGTAAGCACTCGAAACATGGTCCATCTTGGTATCTAACCTATGGTGGAATTGTTGGGTTCATATTTTGACTATTTAATTGTGATGATCGAATCCTTTGTGCACCGATATTACATATGCTATGCTTCATATTAGCCATTTTGAAGGAGTTTCAAAGGTTTATATATCAATTTATCATGGATTCACATCAGGTATGTATAATTGGTGTTTTCGTAATGATTTTGAGATCAATTCAATTCAGTTTAATGTTTATAAATATCTAACGTTCCGGTTTGCTTGCAACAGGTCAGAATTGTGATCTGATCCTCCATTCGAACCTTTATCCAACACTATTACAAGAAACAAACTTAAATATTAATTTGTGGGAGATTGAAGTGGAATCCAAAAAATCTGGCACATGGGTTTTGTGCATAATATTCCCACTTAGGTCCCACATGGGTCGTTTCCTAAACTTGTAGATGGATTGAGAGCAGTTTGGGGTTTTTGACTAGACATCCAACACTCCATCTGACACGCGATCCAACACTTAGAGGAGTTGGTGGCTTGTGTGTTGGGTATGTGTTATATTCTTTGCACGAGTAGTAGTGTTTGAGCATATGTGTCGGGCGTGTAGGGGGGTGCAAGGGGGCGGAGCCCCTCAAAATTTTTTTCTCTGCCTCGGGAAACGTGACACCTGCCTCGGGAAACATGTCATGTATTTAGGTGGTTTTTCGGCACATGGTTTTTGCCGATGGTTTTCTATTTCCAGTTAAGGAATTAGGGTTTTGGACTAATCCAGGTCATTGGTTTAGGGTTTTGGATGCCACTGGCTCCTATATGTATATTGTATTGTAAACAATGTATCACAATGAATGAATATAGAATATGTTGGTTTTCCCGATTTGGGTTTCCAGGGGAAAAATCTCTGTGTAATGTTTGTATTTTCCATTGTATCTTTTCTGATCTTTTTTTGAATATTTGTTTGCAATAGATATTGGACAAGGTTAGAATTTACATTTGGTATTAGAGCTTTATTGGCTTTAGGGGGATGCCTTTGTGGTCAAGGGTTTGGCTCGGGACTATGATAAGCCTTGTTACAGTGGGAGATCTACGGTATTGTTTTTCAGGTGAAAAGAAATGGCAAGCAATTTGAAGATGGAGATCGAGAAGTTTAATGGGAAAAGTTTTGAGATGTGGAAGCTCAATATGAAGATTTGTTGGTTGACAGAGATCAGTGGATCACGGTAGATCCAGGTATGGCAACTACAAGAACTTCTGCAGATGACTGGAAAAATTTGGATTAGAAGGCAAAGAGCACAATCCGAATGTGTCTCTCTGATTCAGTATTACTGAATGTGTTAGAGGAAGCTACAGGCAAGGATTTATGGGAAAAAGTTGGGGAAGTTGTATCAGTCTAAGTCCCTGGTAAATCAACTATTCTTGAGAAAGAAGCTGTATAACCTGAGGATGAGAGATGGAGACTTGGTGGCAGAGCATTTGAACGCCTTCAATACTGTGGCAAGTCAATTAGTATATGTTGATATTAAAATTTCAGATGAAGATAAATGTATCAGTTTGTTGTACTTTACCAGAATCGTGGGATAGTCTGGTCGTGGCCATAGGTAGTAATACAACTTCCTTTAAGTTTGAAGAAGTGGTCTCATCCTTGTTGTCGGAGGAGATGAGACAGAAGAATATGGAAGGACATAACACAGACGCATTATTTGCAAGAGGACGTTCCCAGGGAAAAAATAGATCTAATTTCTCAAGTGGGAGATCTAAGTCTAAGGGTAGATATAAATCTCCCGGAAAGTTTGTAAGGGTATGTTGGAGATGTGGAAAAGAAGGGCACTACAAGAAGCAGTGTAGATCCAAAGTTCAGAAAAAGAAGGGATCTGAAGAAACTTCTTCTACAGAAGAAAAGACCTCCAAGGAAGAAGGAGGGGATGTGTACTTGGCCTTTTTAAGCACACATGTGAATCATGAGGCATGGTGGCTTGACTCAAGTGCATCCTTTCATATGAATACCCATAGGGAGTGGTTCTGCGAATATGAAAAGTATGATGGAGGTAATGTTTTCTTAGGTAATGATTCAACAACCAGAATCATATGAAGAGGAAGGCTCAAGTTGAGGCTCATAGATGGAAGGATTAGAACACTGCCTGGTGTTTGCACATCCTAGGTATGGCCAAAAATTTGATTTTTGTAAGCAAAATGGAAGATGCAGGGGTAAAAACAATATTTGAAAAGGGAACTTGTAGGATGGTTCAAGGAGCAATGGTGTTGATGAAGGGAGTTCGGTTTGGAACTCTATATAAGCTGCTAGGAAGCACTATTAGTGATGGGTGTAATAGATCCATTGTTCCTGATATTGGAGTTGAAGAAGAAAGAACTCCTACAACCTCTAGAGAAAGGTTATGTTGTGGCATCAAAGACTGGGGCATATCTGAGAGAAGGGTCTTCGACTACTACACGATAAAGGTATGGTTGAAGGTATGTCTAAATTCTCTCTGGATTTTGATTTCTGTGAACATTGTCTATATGGGAAGCAGAATCGGGTAAGATTCCCCTCTGGTGCAACGAGGGCAAAATGAATTTTACAACTAGTTCACAGTGATGTTTTTGGACCCGTGTCGGTCCCATCATTGGGAAAATTTGTGTACTATGTCTCATTTATAGATGACTTCTCAAAGAAAACTTGGATATATTTCCCCAGGAAGAAATCTGAAGTCTTTGACATGTTTAAAGAGTTTAAGGCTCTTGTTGAGAATCAAACCAAGAAAAGAATTAAGGTGTTGAAGACAGATAATGGTGGAGAGTTCTGCGGGAATGAATTTGAAGAATTCTGTAAGAAGTGCGGTATAGAAAGGCAGAAGACTACTCCCTATACACCTCAACAGAATGGAGTTGCATAAAGGATGAACATGACACTGATGGAAAAAACAAGGTGCATGCTCAGTGGTGTCGGGTTAGGGAAAGAATTCTAAGCAGAGGCAGTGGGTATTGCATGTTATCTGGTTAACAGATCACCCTCATCAGCGTTGGATGACATGACTCCACAAGATGTATGGATTGGTAAGGAACCTTCTCTCACACATATTAAGGTATTTGGCTGCGATGCATATGTTCATGTTCCAAAGGAAAATAGGAGTAAGCTGGATAAGAAGGCTAAAAAATGTATCTTTATTGGATATAAAGATGGTCTCAAAGGTTATAAGCTTTGGAACCGAGAAACTAAGAAGGTAGTGTATATCCGAGATGTGGTATTTAGAGAAATGAAGGATGTTGTTAAACAAGAATTCCTACTAAGTAAGGAAGAACCAAAGAAGATAGAGTTTGATTTAAAGGATGATGAATCAAACTCTACAGAAGAACATGAATCAGAAGAAGAAGATCCTCATACTCCAGTATTGAGGAGATCGGTTTGAGAAAGAAGGCTACTGGAAAGGTATAGTCCATCTGATTTCCATTAAAAACTTTATTTGTCTATTACTGACGATGATCCAAGAACTATCAGGGAGGTAGTGGATTCGGAGGATAGAAATATCTGGAAAAGGGCCATGGAAGAAGAAATGACATCTTTGGATAAGAATGAGGCTCAAGATTTAGTGGAGTTGCCAACTGGAAGAAAGCCAAAATGGGTATTTAAAAAGAAGCTGAATGTAGAAGGAAAAGTGGAGAACTACAAAGCTCGGCTAGTAGCAAAAGGTTATTCCCGGGTTGAGGGAATTGTTTTTGGTGAGATTTTTTCTCCTGCTGCCAAGTTAACCTCTATAAGATTTATGTTATATGTTGCTACTACATTTGATTTTGAAGTAGAACAAATGGATGTGAAGACAACATTCCTGCATGGGGATCTGGAAGAAGAAATCTATATGAAGCAACCAGAAGGTTATGCTGTGAAAGGAAAGAAGGAGCTGGTATGCAAGATGAAAAAGTCACTGTATGGTTTAAAACAATCACCAAGGATGTGTTATAAAAAAATTGATACTTATATGCTGGGACTTGGCTTCACAAGAAGCAAAGAGGATCATTGTGTGTATCTTAAATTAATTGGTGATCATTTGATTTATTTGGTCTTGTATGTGGATGACATGTTGCTGATAGGAAACAACAAGGAGATTATGAAGGATGTGAAAACTCAGTTGTCCTCTAAATTTGACATGAAGGATATCGGTGCTTCAAATTTCATTTTGGGCATGGAAATTAAAAGAGATTGGAAAAGGAGGAAACTCTTGTTAAATCAGAGAAAATATGTCGAGACAATATTGCAGAGGTTTAATATGTAGGAATGTAAACTGATCAAGGTTCATATTCCTATTGGTGTAAAGTTATCTACAGATCAATGTCCCAATACACATGAAGAAGAGGAGGACATGTCTCATGTTCCATATGCGAGTGTAGTTGGCAGTTTGATGTATGCAATGGTCTGTACTAGGCCAGACATTGCACATGCAATGGGAATTTTGAGTAGGTATATGTCAAAACTAAGGAAGGAGCATTGGACAACAGTAAAAAGGGTTTTTAGGTATTTGTGTGGCACTGCTAGCTATGTATTGTGCTACGAAGGAAGATCGGGATTGGATAGAGTGGTCGATATACATGGCTTTGTGGATGTAGATTGGGCTAGATATTTGGATCGTAGGAGATCTATAAGCGGGTATGTGTTTAACCTGTTTGGAGGAGTAATAAGTTGGATGAGAAAAAGACAGGCTCTAGTGGCACTTTCAACTACAGAAGTTGAATATATGGAAACCACTCATGCAAGTAAGGAAGCAGTATGGTTACAAAGATTGTGTTCAGGTATTGGGTTGGTACAAGAAGCTGTAAGGGATAGAGTGTGACAGTCAGAGTGCAATTTTTCTGGTGAAGAACCCTGCTTATCATTCAAAGACAAAGCACATTGATGTTTAATATCACTTTCTGAGAGACATGATTGAAGAAAAGAAAGTATCACTAATGAAGGTGGACACTTTGAAGAATGTTGCAGACTCATTAAAAAAATCCGTGAGCACTGAGAAGTTATCTTGGTGTAGAGGATCCATGGGCATTATTGCCCTGGATTGTTGATTATGTAACCCTGTAACCCCCTGTATGCAAAAAAAATAACAAGTGGGAGAATGTTGGGTATGTGTTATATTCTTTGCACGAGTAGTTGGGTGCAAGGGGGCGGATCCCCCGAGAAAATTTTCTCTGCCTCGGGAAACATGACACCTACCTCGAGAAATGTGTCATGTATTTAGGTGGTTTTTTGGCACATGGTTTTTGCCAATGGTTTTCTATTTCTGATTAAGGAGTTAGGGTTTTGGACTAATCTAGGTCATTGGGTTAGGGTTTTGGATGCAGCTGGCTCCTATATGTATATTTTATTGTAAACAATGTATCACAATGAATGAATATAGAATATGTCGGTTTTCCCGGTTTGGGTTTCCAGGGGAAAAATCTCTGTGTAATGTTTGTATTTGCCATTGTAGCTTTTCTGTTCTTTTTTTGAATATCTGTTTGCAGTAGATATTGTACAAGGTTAGAATTTACACTGTGGGGGATGAATCGACGATCTGGGTTTTGTGCCCCCTTGTGCCCTCCAGCTACAGAGCTCATTACACCTCAAATTGGGCAGTTATGCTAATCGTTGAATGACTCACAGATTTTCTATAAGATAAAGTTGTTAGCAACTCATTTAATGAATTTGTCATTTTTAGAGGAGGTTGACCCTTTCAGTGGTCGACCTCTCGAGCTGTAATTTACCTATAAATACCACTAGTAGTGGAAAGACACCAGGCATAATTTTTAAGAAGTTTTTCACTGTGTAATTCAGATATTTTCTTTGCAAATTTTTGTTCCATACTGCGTTTTTAATTAATGACAGAATCATGTTGAGTTAAGCCTGTGTTTTGTTGTTAAAGACTAGCCATGACCTGCTGGGGTGACCACCAATGGTATGAGTGACTGTATAGATATATCGTGTGTTTATCTCATTTGCTTAGTTAGAATTTACATTGTTTCTTTGTTGTATGTATCTTTTAGTTTTAATTATTGTGCATGTTTATTGTAATTTAATTATCTAATTTGTCTTTCTTTAAATTGCAGATTTCTTATAGGAGTTGGTTATTTGTCATGTTGTGTTCCTTATTTCTTAGCAATTGTCCTGTAGGCTACTAACTTAGATAATGTATTGAAATTTTAATTTGGTATTTTGCAAATTAAAACATAGTATTATTTAGATATAGGATTAGTGTAAACAAAGTTTTAATTTAGGATCCTTTGCAAGCTTCAATGGATTAATAGTTGCAAGTTTTATTAGTTGCAAACAAGATAAATTTACTTATCAGTTTAGTTATGTTTTCATAAATCTATTTGGTTCATTTATCTTGCTTTAGTACGATATGATAAGAATAGATTTTGGAGTTACGTTTTGCTACAACATTCTAGTTTTGAAATCTGAGTTTTAAAGATAAGATTAGTTTAGTTTAGATTATAAAATCTCAGTTGTGGATTTGAATTGCAATTTTAATTAGAAGAGTGGATTTGAATTAAAATTTTTAGTCATGAGTTCATGAGTTTGTAAATTTGCTTGAATTAGTTTTGAGTTTGTATATTTCTATATGGAGTTTTTTCAATGTTATTTTAGTTACAAATTAGAATTAGAATTTTTAATTAGTGTTAGTTATGGGTTTGTGGATTTGCTTGAATTAATGTTTATTCTTTGTAGAATAGAAATGGTTATGAGTTCTTTTTGATAATAGAGTTCACTTGTCAAAATAGTCTTGATAGGTTAGTTGTTTACTTGCTTATTTGCTCAAAGGTAGATAGCTTACTAAAAAATTGAATAGATTAACTAGCTTTAAAATAGATTGTTATTTGCTTATTTAGAAATAGTCCATCAATTCCTTGTTTGAAGTTGCTTAGGGTAAATAGTTCACAATTCTAGAATTGCTTAAAGCTCTTCATTATTTGAGTTTATTGGCATTAGATCAGGCAAGGCTAAGCTAGATTAGAGATCTAGACCTGCATATACAGTACTAGCACCTTGAAGCTTACGAGCCCTGGGTTGACAATTTAATGTCGAATTAGATAGCATATATTTTGCTCGACATTTTTGGCACCGTTGCCGGGGAGGTGCTAAAAGGATTAGAGCTTAGGTAGGTAGGTTGCCTTTAATTACACAACAAGGGGGAGGATAAACTTTAATATGAGAGGTAAGAACCTACACATCCATTTTAATGGGTCGCTCCAAAGCCTTGTTGTTCCCGTTCCGCAAGAGTGTTTACTTTTTTTGCAAGTTTGCTTACTTTTCTTAGTTTGTTTACTTTTCTCAGTTTGTTTACTTTCCTGCAAGCGTGATTTTTGTTCTGCACAATGTGTTTACTTTCCTGCAATTTAGTTTTCCTGCCAGTGTGCTTATTTTACTGCAAGAGTGTTTTGTTTGGTTTGCGCAAATCTGCTTTAAATATGTATTTCATTTTTTTAGGTAGTTGTGATTAAAATCCTAAAAAAATCTATAGCATTTTTTTTGGTGTTTTAAGAACCCCATACACTAATCCCTGTGTGAGGTAGGACCCATCAACCAATAGAATGACTTCAAAGGTGACCATTAGTTTGGGAGAACTCTCTCAAATCCTAGCAGCAACTGGGATCTCTTCTTTTCAGGAAGAACACATCTTGACAATAGTCAAGAACTTATCTACCTCTCTGAAAATATTAGAAGAATCGAGGTCCTATGAGCTACAAAATGATTTTCCTTGCCAAACTGTGAAGGAGGCTGAAAAATTATGGACTACATCCGGTGGAGAGAAATCACTAAGACCTGAGATCGAGGAGTTCTCAACATCCATATCAACAGATCCTTTATGTACTTCAGAAATCAATCATCCAGAATAAGAGGATATGCATAGCATGATGAAGGAGAGCACATAAATTACTATTGATGAACATCAAGATTACATTGAAATTTGGTTTCAAGAGGTCATCATGCCACAATACTATTCTCTTCTTTAACACCTTCTGGTGCCAAAACAAGTAGGTTGGTTGGTTCTTCATATCCAGGTAATCACTGCAGTAAATTTTTCATATGCAGATATGGGTATGTTTCTTATATTGCTTCGCACATGGTTACATTGGAAAAGTTCTTGCACTTGAATAACAATTTTCCTTTCTTTTTAGGTAGAGTAGGATAGTAAATAAAAACTGCATGTTGTTAGCTTAACTTAAAGTCTAATGCAACCTCGTTTTACATTTTCTTCGTAATAAAATAACTATGAGATACATGTTCGTGTGACTTGTTCTCATTGATCTCATTAGTTTTTGATATTTTAGAGTGTGGTTTTTGAAAAACAGTTTTAGAGATCTTTGTAGGTATTTATTTCACCACAAGTGGACAATTTCAAGGAGACAAAAAGGAAGTATTTTCCTTCAACAATATTGCTATATTTGAACCTTGTTGTATGCTAGGCATCAATTGAATAATGAATTGTTGTAATTAGCCACATTTTTGCAAAGATTTCCATCTTATTTTTCTCAAGGCATCTTTAATGGCACTTGCTCTTAACCTCCCCCACTAGAGGATATAAGGAAGTGATACCTTGACTATCAAAATTAGAGGTTACTCGTACAATTTTTCCAAGAACCCTGAGCAAGTGAGTAAAGTATATTTATTAAAGAGTAACAAGGAGGTGTGATTAGCGGTTAGCCATGGAAACATCACAATAACTTAAAAAAGAAGAAAGTAAGTTGAGCCTAAAGATACCTTTATGTTCTTTCCCAATGGTAACATCCACTACACACTAAAAATGCTTGATTATACCATATATTTAGACAGGATACATCCACTTAAGTACCCCTTACATTAGGAAAATATCTAAGGAATACATAAAGGAGAGTCATCCTCTAACATAAATACCATCCCAATCTCAAAAAAAGAAAGAGAATTTTTTTTCAGAGCTGTCTCCCCATCTTCTTGCAAAAAGAAAATCTTTATATTAAAATCTTAAAAGATGGTGGACCAGTCTTTGAGGGTGTAAGAGGCTAACCCGTCGGGATACTAAACAGGTCTGCTGGTAGCGGGTATCGACCTGTGGTATGACTAGGTAAACCTGTCAGAGTACTGAATAGGCTTGCTGACAGCAGGGCATTCTACCTAGCGAGGATGATAATCTGAAAAAAAAAATAATAAACAAAATTCCTAAATCTTAAACTTGTTATGATATACTACATTACTTGTAGAAAAAGCTTAAAATAAGTATGTATGGTTAAGCTAAGGTCGATGAACTCCACAACTCTGCCATTTGGAACTAAATTTAAGACTATCTTAAGACTTTCTTGCCTACCTCTTCTTAACTATATGTAGGATGTTCTATCATATAGGTGGGGTCATATTCTAACCGTCTCGTCAGACTGATGTGTGAAATTTTTCTCTACACTTGGAAAGTTGTAAATCTTAGGCTATTGAGAGAATTGACTGGTTCCCTATATTTTTTATTGTGAGGTGTCACAATACTTAGGAGCGGGGGAGGGGTTTCTTGAGCTGACAAATGATAAACACTGCCTATTTATATTATAATCCATGAGAAGAGGAAGTAGAATCTTTCTAAAAAATTTGTTATATTGTTTTCACAATATTCTGGGCTATTATATCGATAGTTGTTTTTATTGAAATGCTAAATTCTATACTGCTGACATCATTATGTGTTCTAATCCTGTTGTACATTGTGTCAATCACAGACTGTTAAATGTTTACTGCATATTTGTGTTACACGCCTATGGACAGAGGAACACATTATTTAGCAGAGAAACACATTGTTTTATAACATTACAAGAACGATGACAAGACAATTAGTAGTGGATCATTCTATTCACACTTATCCTGTCCATACTCATGTTTACCATGACTTCCATAAATTGCCCAAGCTGAGTGCTATGGGTAAACGTCCATTATAATGGGGATAATTTCTACTTGCACAGGAGTACCATATGAAGTGCCATTTAGAAGACCAAATGGAGTGCCATCAGGATGAATGAATGAAATTCCATATGGGGGATCAGATGAGGTATGCATATATTGTAAATGACCATGATTGCACACAAAAATGATCTTTCGAATTGATACACCTGTTGCATTGGTAAGATAAGATGGGTAGAATGGTATATTTTTCAAAATTCATGTTTATAATTGAATTAAAACTTTTTAATGCATTTTTATGATCAAATGTCCAAGTTGAAGACTTGGACATTGATCTAATTCTCACATAATTTCATTTTCCTCCAAAGTACACCATTCAAAATTCAAATGCTATGCAATCATATTCAATTCAATAAACCCTTGAATTTTCCTTTCTACTTCTTGTCTTGAGAAATTGTCTTCCCAAGTTCGTAAAAACTTGGCCAACCCTCAAAACAGTCTATTCCACCATGACCTCATCAAATTTATTGTCATAATTGAGTTGACAAAATAGGACAAGACATGGGATGGATTCCTTTATCAATTATCAAACTACCATCTCATAGTGAAGACTAGTAAATGATCAATTGATTTAGGGACTGTTACTCCATCTAAGCCTCATTTTCCAGAGACTCCAAACCCTCCAACTCAAACTATTTCTCTATCTGAACAAAAGGCCAAGAAAATTGTTGATTCCCCTACAGCCTCATCAGGCAAGAAAAACAAAAATCCTATTGATAATTCTCCATTTCCCTCAACACCTGTTGATCTTCAACCTAGGAAGTTATAAGATGCATTTCAACAAGAATTTCCTCTAGTCCCTACGAATAGAAGAGGATCCAATCGGTTCAAAGGGGAATATTTTTGAAGAAGTACCCGAAGCACAAGTGGAAAACCTAATGTAAAACCTCCAAGCATTTAAAATGCTATCCAAGTGTCTTCTAATCATGAAAGCCCCCATAAAAAACTCTGAGAAGTTTCGACAGAAGAGTTTGAGCCTGATAAAGAAGTAAAATGTGAACCTATTCCCTCTCACAAACACTTTGTTACTCCTACCTCCCAGATGCTTACATCAACTTCCAAAGTTTATATACCTTCTACATCCATTAAGGGATCCAAGCCCTCTTCTTTCGAAACATATGATCATACACCAATTATTGAGAAATTACAACAAGAAATTGCTCAGTTGCTTCAACAGTTGGAAGAGCGAAAGACTATGGATAGGCATCTACATCATGACAATGCAGTATTGCAAGAAAAAGTGAATTCTCTCCAACGATTGGTTGATCAAATGACCACTGCCAAACGCAGCCTCCGAAAAAAATTGAAACATCGCAAAAGGCCCAAGACAAAATCTTCAGGACAAGAGGGAGAATCTTCTAAAACCAATCCACCCCCTCCTTTGTGAGTCTAGTTATGTCGGCTGATTTGTTTTTGTTTGCAGTGGACCTACAAATCCTTAGATGTGGGGGTAATGTTGGGTTCATATTTTGACTGTTTTATTGCGATGATCGAATCCTTTTTGTACCGATATTACATATTCTATGCTTCATATTAGCCATTTTGAAGGAGTTTCAAAGGTTTATATATCAATTTATCATGGATTCACATCAGGTATGTATAATTGGTGTTTTTGTAATGATTTTGAGATCAATTCAGTTTAGTTTAATGTTTATAAATATCTAACATTCTGGTTTTCTTGCAATAGGTCAGAATTGTGATATGATCCTCCATTCGAACCTTCATCCGACACTATTACAGACAATGAACTTAAATATTAATTTGTGGGAGGATGAAGTGGAACCCAAAAAATCTAGCACATGGGTTTTGTGCGTAATATGCCCAATTAGGTCCCAGGTGGAATGTTTCCTGAAATTGTGGATGGAATGAGAGAATTTTGGGATTGTGATTTAGCATTTGACACTCCATCCGACACTCTATCCAACACACGATCCAACACTCAGAGCACAGAGGAGTTGGTGGTTGGTGCATTGGCGGCATGTGGTGGATGAATCAACGATCTAGGTTTTGTGCCCCCTCATGGCCTCCAACTACAGAGCTCATTACACCTCAGATTGGGCAGTTATGATGATCGTTGAATGACTCACAGATTTTATAGAAGATAAAGTTGTTAGCAGCACATTTAATGAATTGGCCATTTTTAGAGGAGGCCGACCCTTCTAATGGTCGACCTCTCGAGCTGTAATTTACCTATAAATACCACTAGCAGTGGCAAGACACCAGAAATAATTTTTAAGAATTTTTTCACTATGCAATTCAGACATTTTCTTTGCAAATTTGTGTTCCAGACTGCGTTTTTAATTAATGACAGAATCGTGTTGAGTTAAGACTACATTTTGTTGTTGAAGAGTAGCCACGACCTACTGGGGGGACACCATTGGTTTGGGTGACTATATAGATATATCGTGTGTTTATCTCATTTGCTTAGTTAGAATTTACATTGTTTCTTTGTTGTATGTATCTTTTAGTTTTAATTAATGTGCATGCTTATTGTAATTTAATTATCTAATTCGTCTTTCTTTAAATTGCAGATTGCTTATAAGAGTTGGTTATTTGTCATGCCATGTTTCTTATTTCTTAGCAATTGTCCCGAGGGCTACTAACTTAGATGATGTATTGAAGTTTTAATTTGTTTTTTTTGCAAATTAAAACAGAGTGTTATTTAGACAGAGGATTAGTGTAAACAAAGTTTTAATTTAGGATCGTTTGCAATATTCAATGGATTAATAGTTGCAAGTTTTATTAGTTGTAAACAAGCTAAATTTAATTATCAGTTCAATTATGTTTTCATAAATCTATTTGGTTCATTTATCTTGCTTTAGTACGATAGGATAGGAATAGATTTTGGAGTTATGTTTTGTTACAACATTCTAGTTTTGAAATCTGAGTTTTAATGATAGGATTAGTTTAGTTTGGATTATAAAATCTCAGTTATGGATTTGAATTGAAATTTTAATTAGAAGAGTGGATTTGAATTAATATTTTTAATCACGAGTTCATGAGTTTGTAAATTTGCTTGAATTAGTTTTGAGTTTGTAGATTTTTATACAGAGTATTTTCAATGTTATTTTAGTTAAAAATTAGAATTAGAATTTCTAATTAGTGTTAGTTATGGGTTTGTGGATTTGCTTGAATTAATGTTTATTCTTTGTAGAATAGAAATGGTTATGAGTTATTTTTAAGAATAGAGTTCACTTGTCAAAATAGTCTTGATAGATTAGTTGTTTACTTGCTTATTTGCTCAAAGATAAATAGCTTACTTCTTGTTGCTTACTAAAAAATTGAATAGATTAAGTAGCTTTAAAATAAATTGTTATTGCGTAGACGGATTGGCAAGTGCCGTGTAAATGGAAGGAAATTTGTAAAATGAAGTCTCATGTTCGATTCTCACCCGGATTTACTCGTGCGCCATTCTTGCGGGCTGGGTGGTTGCACCTAGGGTTATAGTGGTAGCCGACGGGGATCGACCTCGTGTCACGCGAGTACGACAACCACGAGTTGTCGATTCCCCCAGTAAAAAAAAAAATTGTTACACGGGTGTAGACGGATTGGCAAGTGTCGTGTAAATGGAAGGAAATTTGTAAAATGAGGTCTCATGTTCGATTCTCACCCAGATTTACTTGTGCGCCATTCTTGTGGGTTGGGTGGTTGCACCTTGGGTTATAGGGGTAGCTGACGGTGATCAACCCCATGTCACGCGAGTACGAGAACCGCGCGTTGTCAATTCCCCCAACACATTAAAAAAAAAAAAAGATTGTTATTTGCTTATTTAGAAATAGTCCATCAATTCCTTGTTTGAAGTTGCTTAGGGTAAATGGTTCACAATTCTAGAATTGCTTAAAGCTCTTCATTATTTGAGTTTATTAGCATTAGATTAGGTGAGGCTAAGCTAGATTAGAGCTCTAGACCTTCATATACAGTGTTGGCACCTCGAAGCTTACGAGCCCCGGGTTACCAATTTAATGTCGAATTAGATAACATATATTTTACTCGACAGGAATGACGCGTAGGAATAACGTCAGATGTCCAAATCTGCCTAGTCCCCAGGCTTCCTCCTCTTCCATGTCAACCTATGGTTCACGTAGTCCAATTCGGTCCTCCTGCAGACTCTTGGGCATCCCCTCCGCTCCTAGAGTGGTACCCCCTCCCTTGCCCCAACATCACAATTGCAACAACTATGAAGTTTGGTCTCTCCTTTTAGCTTATGTGGAAGCAATGAGAGGTATGATGTTTGACATGCGATGCGATATGGATGATCTATTGTTCAGGCTTGAGATAACAGATAGAAGGAGGGAGCGTTTGGATACCCTACTCACCACTTTGTCGAGACTTGGGTCTGACCCAATTTCGATCCTTCACACTCTAACCCCAACACACACAATAGGAGATGATGCACCAACAACAAGAGGCATGGAGTCGGCATCGCATCTGCAGGATATGGAGCTTGAGCCTCATCCAGGCTCGTATCTGTGCTTCGGGTTTCATGGTTTGTTTTTTGTAGTATCTTGTCAGTTTTGTTGCACTTGTGTTTCATTTGGGCCCTGCATGGCACATAGTTACATAGACATATAAAACTTGAAATTGCTAGGTCTTATTTTGATTACAATTATATTTTACGATTGCGACTAAATTGGTTTCCCTCATGATCAATTCCAACCAGTAACAATTATGTTATGACTATCACCATTGTATTTTTTGGCTTTGGAAGGTAATATATAGACAACTAACTTACACAAAAATAAAAATAATAAAACATAATTATTTTAAATAACTTATCAAACTAAAACAAAATAACTTATAAAAAATAATTTACAAATATAAATACAATACAAATATTAAAAAAACCCAAAAATAAATAAATCACAAAAACATTTTATAATTTTTATTAAAAAAAGAAAACAACATATCGACATCTATACAATAATAACCAAAGTAGCACAATAATTTATTCAATCAAATAAATAAACATATACCTTCAATAACTATACAGATATTAAAAGTATTCCACATTAACCACTTAAACTTCTAACATAATATTTTCCAAATAAAATTCCAAAGTCCACACATACAAAGTCCAAACATAAATATTAGGAAATAATTTAAAACTAAATGTTTGCACTCTTTTCGTCGATGTGTGAGCAAAAAGTGAGTGCTTACATGCCTAGTTGGGCTCTGCTAGTCATGACAGCTGTATGTAAAGAGGTTAGAAATAAAACAATAGAGCTATTAACAGGAATTAAACAAAAACTAAAAGAAAACATGAGCATAATAACAAAAATGAAAAACAAAAGAAAATGGACCAATATCACCAATATATAGCTTGATCTGATTGATGAAATCCAAAGATACACAATGGAGAAAGAGGACTTGGGTCCC
>ML780019.1:466864-514963 GCA_009831015.1 Picea engelmannii | reverse complement strand
TTCTTTCATATGTGTGCAAGATGCCAATCTAAAATTTGATTAGCTAGAGTATCTGTAATTTGGTTTAATCTCCTAGGAACATGAAAATATGTAATATAATCAAAGTTTTGTTCTAAGAGACGTACCCTAAGGAATCGTCGGTGTAAGGTTGGATCATGAACTTGGTATACTTTGTTTAACTAAGACAGAACCAGTTGAGCGTCGAGATAGACCCGGAGATGAGAGATACCCAATGACAAGGCGTCACGAAGAAACTCAATAACTGCACTATACTCAGCGACATTATTTGTGGTGTCACCTAAGCATATACCTCTGGAAGATAACAACTAGCCCTGAGGTGTAAAGATTACCCAAGCTACGGAGGCAAGCCTTCGAGTGTGCCGACTAGCATCGTCTGCATACCCAATGAACACCTTGGAATCACTTGACATCTGCCATATTGATGAAAGATAACATCAATGACATGTCCATAACATTTAAAAGAAACTAAAAAGTAATAGTACAAAGACTATACATATGTTACAAAAAGCTACCCACAGTGACCTGCCTATGAGTAATACTTCTTGAGGTAGAGCCCATTTCTAGGCTCTACCAAAGCATTCCCTTCAAAATCAACCAGACGATAAGTGCCCTTTTTTAATACCTCTTTTATGATGAAAGGTCCGAACCACATGGGTTTGAATTTTCCTGCCCCCAGGGGGTCCTTATCTTGGTCATAGACCAGGACAAGGTCGCCTTCAGAGAAAATCTGAGGACGAATGGACCTATCATACTGACACTTGACCTTATGTTTGTGAGCCTCATTGGCCAGGGTCGTATCACGACGCTGCTCATTGAGTTACTCAAGGTATACTAACCGTTCTTCAAGTAGAGAAGTGTCTGGCAATAATTGTACTACCAAGTTTAGAGATGGGATCTGAAATTTGATGGGCAAGACTGCCTCCAGCCCGTAAACGAGTTGAAAAGGTGAGAAACCAGTTGCAGTCTTAACAGATGTTCGGTAAGCCCATAATGTCGAGTATAACATCAAATGCCAATTTGACTTGGCTGAGTTGATAGTTCGTTGTAGAATAGTCTTAAGAGTTTTGTTTACAGCTTCCACCTGCCCATTGGCTTAGGGGTAGTAGGGTGATGAATGCTCTTGTCGTAACCCAAGATTTGATGTTAATTCGTTCATCATTTGGTTCTGAAAGTGACTTCCATGGTCAGTAACAATCTCTCTCGAGACGCCGAACCATGCTATGATCTGGTTGAATAAAAAGAGAGTTGCAGTCTCTCCATCATCTTTAAACATTGGCATAGCTTTGACCCACTTAGTGAAGTAGTCTACAGCTACGATGATATAGTAGTGCCCCCTTTTTGAAGGGGGTTTGCAAGTAGGGTAATCAATCCCCCACTTGGTGAAGGGACCAACTGTGATGACAAGAAACATGGGAGCGGAATGTGCCCCCATCTTCCGAGAGAAGATTTGGCACGGATGACACTTCTTAACCGATTCTATATAATCTTTGATAAGTGTCGGCCAGAAGTAACCTGCTCATAGAATCTTGTGGGTTGTTTTCAACCCAGACAAATGACTGCCACAAGCTTCGGTATGGAAATCATTAAGCATGATAACTACCTCCTCATGAGTGAGACATCGGCGTAGGATGTAGGCTACACCTCTCTGATACAACGTATCATCGAGTATGAGATAATTCTTAGCCTGATGGTGTATACATCGACACTCATCACGAGAATCAAAAGTGGGGCACTTCAAAGTCTAGAAATAGATAAGTATATCTCCATACCATGGATCCGAAGATGTGATAAAAAACATATCTCCCCGGATAGGTGATTCTTCAGGCGCAACGTCACCTGACTCAACTGGAAGTTCTGAAATAAGCTCTGCGAAGACCAATGACTTTTTGGACTTTGCTAAAACGAAGTCTAAGTCAAACTCCTAGAGGATGACCATCCATCTACTGATTTTTCCACCTATTACTCATCGTGTAAACATGTACTGAAATGGGTTCACAACAACAATGATGGTGGTCTTGCGAAACAGAACGTAATGATGGAACCGTTGAACAACATGAACTGCTGCTAACGCAAGTTTTTCGATATCAGAATAATTGAGTTCCAGTCCTACGAGGCCTCAGCTCAGGTAATAGATCATGTATTATGAGAACAAGTCATCTTCTTGAACTAAAACCATGCCAATGGTTGACTCTGCAGCAGCCAGATATAATAAGAAATCTTTGTTATAGTTAGGTGGCTGTAGCAGAGGGGCAGTTGTGAGGGCATGTTTTAATGCGTCAAAAGAGCATTGAGTGGCATCGTCCCAATAAAAAGGAACGTCTTTCTTCAATAAGCGCGTAAATCCCTTGGTGATTTCATCATAGTTGGCGATGAAGCATCGTAAAAAGTTCGCCTTGCCTTGTAGACTCTGAAGTTGAAGGATTGTGCGTGGGGGGGGCAACTGGATTATTGCCTCCACTTTGAGAGGATCGATAGTGATCCCTATTTTTGATACGATGAAACCTAACAAACGTTCTGACATTACGCAAAAGTTGCACTTGTTTGGATTCAAGCGAATTTGAAAGTAGCGACAGCGTTCAAAGATCAGTCTAAGGTGTGTGGGATGATCCGTTCTCTTGCGAGATCACGATGCTAAATCATCTAGATAGGCCTCGACTATATCTTGAGATCATGAAAAGCAAAAGACATGGCCCGCTGGAAGGTGGCTCCATCATTTTTAAGACCAAAAGGCATTTTATGATACGCGAATGTACCCCAAGGACAAATGAATGTCATTTTGTGTTGGTCTTCGGGTTTGATTTGGATTTGATTGTATCCCAAAAAATCATCCATGAAAGAAAATGCCTTGCAACCAACACATTCATCAATGATCTGGTCGATGAATGGTGTTAGAAAATTATCTTTGGGACATGCCTTGTTCAAATCACGAAAATCAGTACATACACGAATCGTGCCTTGTTTTTTATTGACTGGCATAGGATTTGACACCCATTGGGTCAAATGGATAGGATAGATAAAACCGACCTTTAGCAATTTCTCAACCTCAATATTGATGGTTGCTTATTTCTTAGGATTAACTGGATGAAGCTTCTGTCGAACAGGCTTGGCATCAAGATACGTTGTGATCTCATGTTCAACTATTTTTGGATCAATACCTGGCATTTCCTCATAAGACCAGGCAAACACGTCACAGAATTATTTGAAAAGATCTGTGTAGATTTGAATCTCTTCAGGGGAGCAATCCTCTCCGACGAATACATTCTCCACGATGCTAGGGTTTCGGGAGATATTGATCGGTATAGTTTCAGTGATAGTTGCCATATTTCCCTCAGCATAAATTTTGTGTGTAGCTAAGAGATTAATAAGGCACAAATGATCTCCCATCATGGTCACGGTGAATTCTCCTGCTTCGATTCGGCTTAACTCTGGGAGAAAATATGATATGTGATGAAGATCTTCCCAAGGTTTGTCTGGACTAGTCATTGCTTCGATTACTACTTCATCAGAAGGCAAGACTAAGTCTAACAAATCGATGTTAGCGAGAGAACATTGAGCCCAAATAGGCTTTAGAAGTGGATCTAACTCTTGTGCGGGAGTCAGATCAGGGTTAGCTGAAGCGTGATGGACTAAAGAGTATGCTACTTCAGTGGCAGACAAGGGCATGGACATGCCTGGGTGCCCTGTCTCATCCATCATGGTCGATGGGGAAGGAAGTATCCATGGATCCTTGAAATAAGTCGTACGGAATGAAGAAACTTGAAAAATCTCAACCTTATGGTGATTGGATATAAATTTGATATCGTCATGAGGGGGTGGGTAATCGAAGGTACCCATCAAGGATGGGCACAAACCAACTCCTACGTTGATGACACCTGGTTGAGGATTATCAATCATCAGGACCGTGGATGCCCCCAAAACAGGGTCAGGTCTGGAGAAAGACAATTGATTGATGGTCACTATTCGGCCCTCGTGTGGAAACAACAAGACCCGAAAAATTGTAGCAACCACAGCTTACATAGCATAAGTCCAACTCCTTCCTAACAAGAGGTTATAGTCAAGGGGAGCATTGACTACCTCTACTTCGACACACACAGTCTTCCCTCCTAACTGCATGAGGAAAGAAGGAACGATGCCATGTGATCGAAACAAACAACCATCGAAAGCAGTGAGGAGAGTAGGTGATGGAGACAAAACAGGCTGGCCAATGGCCTTCCAACATGCCAACAACATAACGCATGTCGAGGCACCCTCATCGACCACCGTGTGGAAGATATTCCGAGTAAATTTTTTTGTGGGATAAGCCACTACTATCTGAAACGCTACATGGTAAGGCAGACGAGGTTTTAAGTCGGTTGTATCTAACATGATGGTACCCGGATTACAAGTCTCAGTAGAGCCCAAAGCAGTTAACAAGGCTTTCCTCTAAGAAGGGCAGCTTTGGAGGACCTCCAAAGTAGACATCGCACAAGAGGTTTGTGATAAATCTTCCACCACAGAGTAGTTCTGGGCAGCCCTTGCATTTGGGTTATGAGAAACTTTTTTAAATGCAACTTTTGGGATGTGTGTCATTGTTTCTCCCAACATCTTCTCAATCTGTAGAGGAAGAGATGGGAGGTCAACTTCTTTACCCTTCTCAGAAGTGCTTGGTTTACTATAATCGTGCGCTCTAGTCGATATAAAAGCATCACCCCTAACCATATATACGTTCATGGATGTGGGGTTGTTCGGAGGCGGATAGGGTTCTTGGCTACCCCCTTCTGTGCTTGCAAAGGCTTGAGTTAGATTTTTCCCATGTTGAAATGGATTGGTCAACATCGCCTGTTGTTGCTGCATGACAAATTTTTGGGCCTCTGCAAGTCAAGGACATAGATGGGCGGGTGGTCTTTCGCGCACAAGTTGCATGGATACCTCGCCTTCTGTTTTTCAGTGTTGTCCCTGCCAACATTATCAGTGGGTTTTTTATCCCCCTTACCCTTATTTCGTTGTTTTTTCTTCCCTTCAAGCTGTTGGGTGGCCTTTGGGTTAGTTGATTGCACGGTGTGCACCTTTGACGTTTTGGTAGGGGGAGCAGCCAAAGCAATAGTTTGTCTAGCCATTGTGTGTTGTATAGATAACTGTTGCAACTGCTTTGTCAATTGCTTAGCGGGCTTTGTTTGTGTTGAACCGACAATACCATCGGCATGTGGTCCAACTCTCTGTCTAGTTTTATCCAGTATTGAACGTGGCACATCTGGAAAGATGTTGTATAATAAACCAGACTGAGAATAGATGAACTCAAACTGTTGAGCCCTCATGATGGCGTCTTCTTCGGAGAAAACTCCTGACATTGCAACGTCTTTGGATAACTGCGGGACCAAAGACTTAAGGAACCACTCAATCAGGAATGCTGGTGAGACTGGTACCTTGATTAAACTCTTTCAACGTCTCCATTGTCATATGTGATCAGAGATATGGTCCGTTGTTGTTTGTTCAAAATTGGTGAGCAGCTCTGTGCCAGCATCGTATCTCACAGGTAATTAGAAATGGTTTAGGAAAGCCATCGCCAGTTCGCCAAAATAAGAGTATCTTGAACGATCGAGCTCAATGTACCATTTCGTGGCACTCCCAATGAGAGTACGTTGAAACAATCGCAACTGTATGGAGTCATCTTTCAATGAGTTAAATGAGCACCAAAAATGGAAGGTAGTCACATGATCTCCTGGATCTTCGTTAGGCTTGGGTTCGAACTTTGGAATGTTCAAAGGCAACTTCGTCGGCATAGGAGGCCAACGCGGATCGTGACAAATCGGGTCATTCAACAACCTTGTCAAATCTGGCAAGTGTAAATTCGCAAGGAAAGGTAGTTTGGGTTATTGGTGATAACCTGGGAAAAAGGGGCCTGGAGTTTGACTGGCACCAGGTTGCCAGGAAAATTTTGGCTGCTGGCCTGGATTCTGGTAGAAACCATGGCCCTGGCCAACGTAAGGATTTTGCATATGTGGAGACATCATCGGCTGATTTTGTAAATAGGACATAGAATGTTGGGCATGCATTATATTTGAAGGACTTTGGGAAGGATTACCCCATGCCGGTCCCATGGGGATAGGCATAGTAGTTTGTCCGGGGTTCCATTGATTGTGGAAAGAATTACCCCAGATCGGCATTCCGGATGAGGGAACAGATCCCTGCCCTGAATTCCAAGGTCCTGCTAGGTTTGCCCCCTGTGCAAGAATAGTACCCTGCATAGGAGTAGATTGTCCAAAAATGGGGTTGCCCCCAGTCGGGAAAGCGGTTGACGAGAAGGTGTTGTTACCAAACGTTCTATTCAAAGAAAACTGTGTCGAACCTACCGGCATACTATGCGAAGGTGGTCCTTGACTCCCCACTCCAAATAAACTATTGTGTGTAGGTTTCCCGACGTATTGCTGATGCGAGCCACCGAGTGAAGGGGACGGAGGAGGGATATGACCTCATCCGTAAGGGAAAGCGTTAAAAGGAATAAGAGTTCCCCCCATGTGACCTTGCAAAGGAGTGCTAGAGCTCCCTGCCCCCAGACCCAAAGTCTGTAAAGTGGAGTCGGAAAGTACAAGACTTGTACCCGAACTAGGCATCCCGTATGAGAATGGAGGGCCTGTCGCACTAGGTGTGAAAGGGGTTGTGGCCGCCACCAAAGACCATAGTGGCTCAGACTGACGATGGTGGGTTAGGAGGTGAAAGCTCTCCTGTGGTGGCAATCGTAGTGGGAATTGAAGAATTCTCAGAAGGAGTAACAACATTTGTTTCCATTGTTGTGTGAAACACTGTCTGGCGCTCGTAAAATTGAATTGGTACAATGAAAGGTGCTAAGAAATCAGTGGTTGGGGTTTCAACCGGGCCAAGAGCGGTTGCTTCAAGGTCCAAAATGGTCGATTCCTCCGGGGGTTGGTCGAGCACAATGGTTTGTAACCCGGTCACTTCAAAAGACCCTTGTTGGTCTAGCTTTTGCCTTAATGGTGGCGGGGGTGGCTCCAGTGTAACCGACAGCAGGCCAAGAAGCCTTCATGACCGACGAAGCTCAATATCCTCCACTGTGTGAGAAGATCCAAGACACCCTAAGGTAGTCTAAACGTTCAAAAGTAACACACATTAAAAAAAGTTCCTAGAAGATAAGACATACAAACACTAAATTAATTGAAAGAACAGTTACAACAACCAACACTAGAGCAACTTACCGGTGCAAGTGAAACTCAAACACGAAAGCACCCTCTGGGTATACTCTGCAAATCATGGCCTGATGTTTGTCCTAGGTACCACGGTATACCCCTGTAGTCACCTGTGTATGTCCCTAAAAAAGATTGGCAACTAGGTTGCCAACGCGCGAACAATCACCAGGCGGGTATAGTCGAAAGTCAGGTAGACCAAAATGAGCAGGGTATCGAGCCCAAAACCTGTCAAGGGTATCGAGAGAAAATGGTCCGGAAGACAACTGAGGACCTCGAATAGATTCGAGACCCACGAAGCCCCGTGGAAAATGAAAATGACAGAATCCCAAAACAAGCCCTCTATATGTGTTCTCCACTATGATTGGTCCAACTTTGGAGGGGTTATCTCCACTACCTTTCTACACGCGACCTCGTGTTTATCCCCTGTGTTAGAGGGGGGTCCTGGATAACTTTCATGACACTGGACATAGACACTCCCTAACTCAGACTCCAATGTTTGATTTTAAATGGCCTTGAAGAGTTTCCTCTCCAACCTAATCCAAGGCCCTAATCCTGAACTAGTTGGTGAACCCTACAAACATAAAAGTCTAGTAGATTTTAAATTTAGCGTTAATTTTATGGATTTGTCTTACGTCAAGGGGTATGAAAGTGAAACTGATGATGTGTAAAAGACGAAAGCAAAAAATGAGTAAAAAGCTGGAAAACAAAAAAATTTCTTAATGCAAAATTTCAACAACTTTTCAAAAAAAAAAAAATTAACTTTTCTAAGATTTTGGACAGCAAACTCAAAGGAATTTCACTCGACTATGAGCTAATTATGATCTAAGTGAACTGCAAAAACTTATGAAATAAACAACTTTTCCCTTGCTAATAATGCAGAAACACACTTTTCAACCAAACAATAAAATGAAAAGAGATTTTTTTTTTTAATTTAAATGCTAGTAAAGCAAAAAAGGAAAAATACCAACAAGCAAAAACCAAGAAAAACAACTTTGGCCTAATCGTAGATCGCAAAGAATCGGGTCAAAAATCACACACTAGCAATTTTTTTAAAAACAATGACTCTCACACTTGTCTAAAAACCTTAAAAATTCTTTTATTTTTATGACAACTTTTTTTAACTGAGAAAAAGCAGGGTAAAGGTAAGATTAATCCTAAGCTACTGACTACTCAAACAAATATTCAAACACCTAAGAGGAATACTTCTTATAAAGGGAAAGGATGATTGCCTTACCCTCAACAAAAAGTATCATGTACAAGCACGCGACTGTTAATCAAACAACACGCGTGCAAACGCCCGCTGGATAGAGACAGAGGGCGTGTACACGCGGGTTGCCCTCGTACAGGCCGCGTGTATATCTAAACTCTGAGAAAAATGAAAACAGAGAACCCAAAACCAGGAAGAGACCACTGATATTGATAACCAGGATCCCTTGAAGGCTTGAACACTCTTTTTAACAGAAAAACAAATAATGTGAGGAAAAAATGATAAGACAAAAACAATCTGAGATATGACTGCTAGCAAACAAGACTCAGACAGAATTCCAGAAAACCCCCTGAGAATGTGTGATTCTGACAGGGAAGAGGATGATTGCCTCTGAAGTTCTCTGAACTCTACACGCTACTGCTACTTCTTCAGCTAGCATTCACACGCGGGTTGTAAGAGAGTAGGGCGCGGGTACCCGCGTGCAGACTTTATGCAGGCCACGTGTACCTCTGTGGGTCCCAAAAAACATAGTCAAGCAAAATAAAGGGAAAGATGGTATGTAAAACCAGACTCCCTACTAGCTCAGACCTTACAGAAACTAAAAGAAAAAACAGGCAAGAAAAACTAGTCTGTAAAACTACCCAAAAATGAAATAAAATTCCAGTAACCCTAGAGAGTTTCCATAGTATGGTAGCCAATTCTGTTGTGAGGGAAATCTCCCTACGGACTAGCAAATAGAGTTCAGACTTTGCATGCAAATATGACCGAAGAAAAACTACTTTCTACCTTCATCCCTAGATTTAAATCCCCTTTTCTTAGTAAATGCATGGAAAGATCAACCTACCTCATTCCTGACGTTTGGTGTCGATCCTCCGTTGTACTTGATTACTTGTTCGCAATACTCCTTCCAAATATGACCTGCATACAAGACAAGCAACAACTATGCATGCATCCTACTTATATACTAACGGGTTAGAAATCCAAACATATACTAATCAAACTATAAAAAGTTCATGAATTGGGACGGGAAAAGCATTTTCTTTATTACTTTGAATGAGTCAACTTACAAAAGTTGAGACTGGCCACTGCTCCGCGAACCTGATCCTGGGCTCCTCTTCTACTGTCCTCCAACTGCTCAGCCAGTGTGTACACATGTACAGTAATGGACTAGGGTGCGTGGACCTTTATAAAAGAGGATTTTCAAAGAGTTGTTCAACAGTGCTTTGGCAAAGAAAGGATATGAGATGGCCTGATGCCAGGTAAGAATGTGTGGTGCAATTTAGGGTTATAACAGCAGGAAACACAGGATCAAAGCCTAGTCTATCATAATCTAAAGCTAACAAAACAATCTTCAAACCTGCACTGCAGCAAATTAACACTAAGGATTCATCATTGGGACATATGAATAACCTAGTGTTATAAGGGATTAGATCACAGTCTTTCATGCACTCGATGATGTTCGTGTGATTAATCATGAGTAGCTTACTTAGGTTTCTTCTCCTTCAATGATCATTTCCAGTAGTGGTTCCTCACTTAAATGCAATAAAAGAAACAAGCAAACAAAAATGAGTTCAAATGATAATGGAATCATAAACTAGTGCAAACTGGTACCAAGATCTAAAACAAGTCAACAATCCTTACTAAAAACTTATTCTCAAAATCCAAGAATTTTAATCCTTATCATGTTGTCTTCAAAATCAACCAAAACATCAAACCATAAAACATAGAAATGAGTCTTCTCATTTAAATGCACTAAGTACTCAAGCTCTTCAAAAAACAAATGGAATTACCCAAAAGAATTTTTCCATCACTCATCCATTTACAGTAAAATTCCACAAACTCAATTTCAAAGATTGTTGGTTGTTGAACTCATGCTCATCGGAATAAAATCACAACCTTCTTCTCAAACTCCTAATCGTTTCCAACTCAAGAATAATTTCATGTGTGTCAAGAATCAATGCTCTGTTTTATGAGTATGTTTTGAATAGTATGTTTACACAATCCTTATTTTTAATATTCAGAACCTTTGGAGTTATATCAATATCATTCTTTGAAGATCCTATGATATGCATTTATGTAAGAGGTCAAGATTGATTTCTGTTTGTTTCTTCACATAAACTGTAATCTTTCAAATTGCATTCAAATCCTCTAATTAAAAGACATTCCCATAACATTTATCATTCCAACGGTGTAATTGGAAACATTGAATCGAACCAGATTGTTTGCAAAAACAACAAATGATGGTCTATGTTTACACTTCAATGAATAAGATTTTGTGGCTCTGTTTTATTAATTTGATTCACCTTGAAATCCTTAAACTGGAATCAGAGATCACATGTGTTTTATGGTTATGTCATGCAGGAAATAAAATCAATTTCTTACCACACAAGGCATCTATAGCAGATTTGCCACACTAAGAAGGATCAAAGTCTGAGCTAACCAATAAATAAAATTAACATAAATCAATTAGAAAACTGAATAGAACACTAATCATCAACTAATCTATGGATCAATTAACAATGCAACAAAAATCACTCACACAGAGATAAACTAACATACAATGAATTAAACAAATCTAACAAACAAATATAAATGAGCAACACATTACCAATCTTGAGGGGCCCTCCCAAGCTGGCAATTGCTGCTAGAGATACTTCAGATGAAAACGCAACGATCCACCACAAATCTGAAATCAATCATCTTTCATCTATTGAAATTCAAGCTCAAATTACAACATTGGCATCATAACTCTTTTCCTCTATTACAAGAACCTTCATTACAAAAGAATAATCATAATTACAATTGACTTTCTCATAGCCCTATGAGGATTATTTATACCTGAAATCCATGGAGGAATGGATGAAACCGAATCCCTAAAATCTGAAATCAATTTTTACATTTTTAGGACAAATCTTCAAAAATCAGGGTTTTACTACAATTTGGGCAGATTTGAGTTATGGATCCGCCCATATCTTCCCAACCAATTTGAAGTTTAGAAAATGGTTTTTGGGTTCTGTAGCTGGATGATATTTATAAAAACCCATTTTTCGGTTTTGAAATATATGCTCCCATATGCATGCGAATCGAGGTGAAATATTCCCTTCAAAACTAATTTTCTGCTAAAAATCTGGGTTTGCTAACTTTAGAAATCTTTGATTTTCCTGGAATCCATGCATCGAAATCAAAACATGTTTCTATGGGAGGTAGATAACATCATTATCCAAAAATAATTTTGGCCATTTGTCACTTGGAGGTGTGCACACATGTCAAAAATTGATTTCATGCGCAAAAAGGTTCCAAATTGATGCATAATTGCCCCCCTATGTGCATGAGGATAAAATCACGTTCCACCTTAATCAAAATGATAATTTAATCAAACCATAGTTTGACCAATATGCCATGAACTCGTGTAGTGATTTTGGCACCACCTTATGATGATGTCGTACTCTATGTGTTTGATTAGAAAATGGAAAGCAGATATATGCAGATGCTAGAGTTGGTACAAGATGATTGTAGAATGTGTTGGTACTGAATGACTGCGATGGTATTGGAACAAGAAAATTAAAGGTACTAGAACAAGGAAAATCCAGGTACCGGAACATGAACTAAGTACTGGATGACATGGAGTATGGGTACCAGATGATATGGATTATGGGTATCAGATGACTGTGCAGGTACTAGATGACTGTGCAGGTACTGATTGATTGTAGAACCTTCTGGTACCGGATGACTTGGAGTACTGGATGACCTGTAATGCGGGTACCAGAACAAGAACAATATAGGTACCGAAACATGGACAATGCATATACCAGAGTCCGAACAATACAAAACATGTTGCTTGGACATAGAAACATAAGATTAAACCATCATCGACAAAATTGTTGTATAATCATCATTTTAATCACTAAAAATATGGAAAATTATGTATTAACCACATAGGATGAATAACAAAAGATAATGGAGGTTTATGGTGTAATTAGCGATATATTATTGACGAAATGCACAGAGAAGGTGTAATGATGAGTGCATTTGTATGGTGGAAAGTATGACAAAATTGGAGCTCAACACACCCCCAAACCCAAGGATTTGCATGTCCTCATGCAAACAAGGTGAAGAACTTATGATACTCTTCTTATAGATTTATGTGACATAGTTTCTTTTGTGTAATTGTTGGTTCTTGTGGAATGACACTTTGGAAACCACCACAGATTGATTTCAAACAGAGAAACAAAATTATCATAAAAATGGAGGACAAGCAGTGAATGAGGTATCATAGTGATGGTGAATGGTGTGCATATGGAGAATGGTTTATAAAATGTTGGTGATGGTGGCCGTATGAACTTGGACATCAATTTTAAGACCAATATTTATTTTGTGGTTCTTTGCTTGGATAGGCAACAATGACTTCATCCTCTTTTAGATGACTTAAGAATGATTTATGATGTACAAAGAGAAGATACTATAGATGTTGCTTTGTATTTGTATACCACATATTTCCTTTTCATTACTTGGTCTTATCATCAGAGTATATTGTTCATTACGACAAGTGGAGTGAAGATGGAGGGTTTATTGAGTAGTTGTGATAATGCATAGTGGAGTGTGGAGTGGGTAATAGTGGTTATGCATCATGTTTTCCAAGTTCTTAGTAAATTAAAAATATTTGTACCAGTTTTACCTCAAGTTACCCTTGCTTTGAATTCTAATGCATGTTGAAGTGGAAACTAGCAGAACATGACGAAATGTTTGCAGAATCATGATGTAGACTACTGAAATTTGGAGATGAAGTGGAGCAAGGATGAGAACTGATGGATATCTAGGAGAGAGTGTTGATGAATGTTGATCTACTAAGATTCCTTATGTCTCTCTCTCCCTCACGCCTACTGGTTTGTATTCCCTCATGCAAACTCTCATTAGCACACAAAATTTCTGCAAGTTGAAAGTGGACTATGTGGAACCGGTGCATGTTGATCGAAGGAGAGAAATGAAGTATGCCAGAGCTGAGAGCTGCTAAAAATATCCTGCAAAAAGTACCCTCGAAAAATTTTTAATTTTTTGTATTGTTGGTACAAGAACCTACTGGTTTCTATACCAGCAATACCAGAACAGAAAAATCTAAAAGAACTAAACCAATACTATTACTATGAGAGAATAAATATACATTGATTCCATGCTTAAAGAAACAACCAAAAATTAAACTTTATTCATGCTTGTAAATTCGGAAATGAAATTTATTTTAAAATATTACAAGCATAAAGGAAATTTCTAAATTACTTTTTACATACAATTTCATCAATCATTAACAGTTGTATGGTCAAGAAACCATGTGAATTATGATGGGGGATTTTTTCTCTCATCCTTGAACAGGAAAACATGAGGAGATAAGTGGTCTTTGATAAATGAGAAACCGATAGGAAACCAGTCATCCCTATTTAATTTCTCAAAGAATCTATGTCATTCAAGTGATATTGATAAAGTTTGCATTTGAGTTAAATAGACTCCTACACTTATGGGTCCCACCTCTAGGACAGTGACATCCTAGGTATAACTGACGAGGTCTTAAGACCATCTTACGGACATTCTCAAATGGCAATTAGATGAGGTTCATTAGCCTTTTGTTCAACCATGCATGCTTCTTCTTAATGCTTTACACAAGTATATTGTTCATACGGAAAAATATAGATTAGGCATAAGGAAAGACATCAAAATCAGAACCCATTGCCAACAAGCATGTTCAGTACTCCGATGGGGTAATTTTAACATCTATGAAATCTCCTTCCCAGGCAGAATGCCCCATTTCCCACGAGCCTGTTCAGTACCCTGATGGGTTTGCTTAGTTATACCACAGGCTGGTACCCACTGTCAGCGGACATGTTCAGTATCCCGACGGGTTAGCCTCTTACACCCATTTTCCATCAAAGGCTCTTGTCCCAATATTTACCCTTAGGATAAAATTTATAGATTGCTTTGGCATGGGTGAATGGGGG
Source organism: Picea engelmannii (assembly GCA_009831015.1). Classification (NCBI taxonomy): domain Eukaryota; kingdom Viridiplantae; phylum Streptophyta; class Pinopsida; order Pinales; family Pinaceae; genus Picea; species Picea engelmannii. The sequence continues at coordinate 500,570 of ML780019.1, read as the reverse complement.
AGCATCTTTGAAATTTTTTTTACAAGATGGGATGGTATTGAGTTGGAAGATATTTTATAGATTTCCCATAAAAGATTGTTCGTATGAAAAATAGACTTATGTATCGAGATTAGTCGAAAGACATATCATGGTCAAACTTACTTAATGTGTGGTGGATGAGGCCATGAGAGAATGACCTAAAGGTGACTCTAGTCCCCAATTTCATCTTCTCCATATAAGATTGTGTTCCCTCACAAGTAGAAGTTTCATTCATTCTCTTGCTACTATTTGATAAGAATGTTTGAATAACAAGTTCTGATATGAAACTAGGATGTACAATTTACCTATGGGCATCATTATGCAGACCTTAAAGATTTTGTAAATCCCCATAATATTTCAAAGATTAGGCTTATGAGCAACTGTTATTATTAATAGTTAGAAATATGTATGTAGTAAGAAGAAGAAATATCTTATGTTGTTTTGGTTTTTGATGTTAGATCACCAATATTATCTTCATCTCATTTCATTTATTTGAAAAGAAACATGGAAAGATGTTGCATTTATTTAGAACTAGGTTAACTAACATGCAAATTTTACTCTATCCTATATAAGAACAAGAAATTAAATTTCATGTGTAAGAATATTTCCAATGTAACCATGTGCATAACAGGTGTAGAAATACATTCATACTCGGGTTTGAAAGATAATATTTAATGTATACCAGAATACGAAGAACCAACTGGTTTGATGATGATGTGGAGAGTTGTTGAAGAAGAGAGTGGTGTTTCAATCTTGTTGTCGTCTAGAACCAATGTTCAATGTAATCTTGATGTTCTTGGTTAACTTCCTCATTTAGACCACTTTGCATGTCTCCCTCTATCATGCCACACAGATCATCTTCTTTTAGATGGTTTGTCTCTTGGATGCATATTGGATTTGGCGATATGCATGTCAAGAACTCCTCGATCTCAGGTTCTAGCAGTTTCTCTCCATTGAATGATTCTTCAGTCTCCTCTACAAGTTGGAAAGGGTGATCAAAGGAGGCCTTTAGATCTTCTTGTGGATGTAGCTTATGGAAATCTTGTATTTCTATCACTTCTGGAGAGGTGGATAGGTTCTTGACTACTGTCAATATTTGTTCTTTTTGCGAGGCAAAGATTGAGATCCCAATTGCTGCTAGGATGGAGAGAGTTCTTCCAAACTCTTGATGATATTTGAGTCCTTGTTGTTGGTTTATGGGTCCTATTTCACACTTTGATTAGTGTAGAGGGGGGGTTCTTACAGTGCCCAAATTATTATTTTTTAAATCCTAGGGAAATAAAAAGAAGCAAACTAAAAGAAAATGTAAGAAAACCAATTATATACTTGAAGTGCCACCGTGCTACTAAGATCTTGTTGTCACCAAGTTATATGTTCACACACGTTAGCTTCTCTTCTCATATTTATAAAAAATGGCTAATGCTAATAAAACACAAATTATAACTACTAAAAGGAAGAGGAAAACCTAACTTTGGAGTAACCCCACTAAAGTGGATGTGTGGGCTCTTCCCTCACGTCTTATCGTCTTCTCTCCGCCCTTATGTCATCCTTAAAATCACATCACACTTGCATGAAAATAAACACACTTGCATGAAAGGAACACGCAAGGCTTTGGAGAAATAAAAACAACCAACCTATGCTCTAATCCCTTTAGCACCTCCCCAGCAGCGGCGCCAAAATGTTGGGCTAAATATATGCACTATTAATTCCCACATTTAATTATCAACCAGGGCTCGTAAGCTTCGAGGTGCAGGCGCAAGAAATGTAGGATCAGAGCCTAGTCTAACCTAATCTAAAGCTAACAAAACAATCTTCAAACCCGTATTGCAGCAAATTAACACTAAGGATTCATCACTGGGACGTAGGAATAACCTAGTGTTATAAGGGCTTAGATCACAGTATTTCATGCACTAGGTGATGTTTGTGTGATTAATCGTGAGTAGCTTACTTAAGTTTATTGTCCTTCAATGATCATTTCCAGTAGTGGTTCCTCACTTAAATGTAATAAAAGAAACAAGCAAACATAAATGAGTTCAAATGACAATGGAATCAGAAACTAGTGCAAACTGGTACCAATATCTAAAACAAGTCAACAATCCTTACTAAAAACTTATTGTCAAAATTTAAGAATTTTAATCCTTATCGTGTTGTCTTCAAAATCAACCAAAACATCAAACCATAAAACATAGAAATGAGTCTTCTCATTTAAATCCACTCAGTACTCAAGCTCTTCAGAAAACAAATGGAATCACCCAAAAGACTTTTTCCATAACTCATCTATTTACAGTAAAATTTCACAAACTCAATTTCAAAGATTGTTGGTTCTTGAATTCATGCTCATCAGAATAAAATCACAAACTTCTTCTCAAACTCCTAATCGGTTCCAACTCAAGAATAATTTCATGTGTGTCAAGAATCAATGCTATGTTTTATGAGTATGTTTTGAATAGTATGTTTACACAATCCTTATTTTTAATATTCAGAACCTTTGGAGTTATATCAATATCATTCTTTGAAGATCCTATGATATGCATTTATGTAAGAGGTCAAGATTGATTTTTATTTGTTTCGTCACATAAACTTTAATATTTCAGATTGCATTCAAATCCTATAATTAAAAGACATTCCCATAACATTTATCATTCCAACGGTGTAATTGGAAACATTGAAACGAACCAGATTGTTTGCAAAAACATCAAATGATGGTCTATGTTTACACTTCAATGAATAAGAGTTTGTGGCTCTATTTTATTAATTTGATTCACCTTGAAATCCTTAAACTGGAATCAGAGATCACATGTGTTTTATGGTTATGTCATGCAAGAAATAAAATCAATTTCTTACCACACAAGGCATCTATAGCAGAACTGTCACACTAAGAAGGATCAAAATCTGAGATAACCAATAAATCAATTAACATAAATCAATTAGCAAACTGAATAGAACACTAATCATCAACTAATATATGGATCAATTAACAATGCAACAAAAATTTCTCACACAGAGATAAACTAACATATACATAACAATGAATTAAACAAATCTAACAAACAAATATAAATTAGCAACACATTACCAATGTTGAGGGGCCCTCCCAAGCTGGAAATTGCTGCTAGAGATACTTCAGATGAAAACCCAACGATCCACCACAAATCTGAAATCAATCATCTTTCATCTATTGAGATTCAAACTCAAATTACAACATTGGCATCATAACTCTTTTCCTCTATTACATGAATCTTCATTACAAAAGAATGATCATAATGACAATTGAATTTATCATAGCCCTATGAGGATTATTTATACCTAAAATCCATGTAGGAATGGATGAAACCGAATCCCTAAAATCTGAAATCAATTTTTACATTTTTAGGACAAATCTTCAAAAATCAAGGTTTTACTACAATTTGGGCAGATTCGAGTTATGGATCCACCCATATCTTCCCAACCAATTATAATTTTATAAAACGGTTTCTGGGTTCTGTAGCTGGATGATATTATAAAAACTCATTTGTCGGTTTTGAAATATATTCTTCCATGTGCACGTAGATCGAGGTGCAATATGCCCTTCAAAACTAATTTTCTGGTAAAAATCTGGGTTTGCTAACTTTAGAAATCTTTGATTTTTTTGGAATCCATGCATCCAAATCAAACCCTGTTTCTATGGGAGGTAGATAACATCATTATCCAAAAATACTTTTGGCCATTTTTCACTTGGAGGTGTGCACACATGTCAAAAATTGATTTCATGCTCAAGTAGCTTCCAAATTGATGCAAAATTGCCCCCCCTTGTGCATGAGGATAAAATCACGTTCCACCTTAATCAAAATGATAATTTAATCAAATCATAGTTTGACCAATATGCCACGAACTCATGTAGTGATTTGGGCACCACCTTATGCTGGCGTCGTACTCTATGTGTTTGATTAGAAAATGGAAAGCAGATATATGCAGATGTTAGAGTTGGTACAAGATGATTGTAGAATGTGTTGGCACTGAATGACTGTGATGGTATTGGAACAAGAAAATTAAAGGTACTGGAATAGGGACAGTGAAGGTATCAGAACATGAACTAAGTACTGGATGACATGGAGTATGGGTACCGGATGACATGGATTATGGGTATCGGATGACTGTGCAGGTACCAGATGACCGTGCAGGTATTGGTTGACTGTAGAACCTTCTGGTACTGAATGAATTGGAGTACCAGATGATGTGCAATGCATGTACCAGAACAAGAATAGTACAGGTATCGGTTGACTATAGAACCTTCTAGTACTGAATGACTTGGAGTACCGGATGACCTGCAATGTGGGTACCAAAACAAGAACAATACATGTACCGAAACATGGACAGTGCATATAACGGAGCCTGAACAATACAAAACATGTTGCTTGGACATAAAAACATAGCATTAAACCATCATTGACAAAACAATTGTATAATCATCATTTTAATCACTAAAAATATGGAAAATTACGTATTAACCACATAGAATGAATAACAAGAGATAATGGAGGTTTATGTGTTACGATATTTAGACACTTAGGAGTTAGTTAAGATCTACTTGGTCTAATATGTCGTTAGGTAAAAGTGTGTTTCTTAGTGTGTTTCTTTAGTATGCATTAGTATGCATTTGTAGTTAGGAAATCTGACGGTCACGATATGTTCCCGACATAGAGTGATCCGACGGTTCATACTCTCCTTGATCTTAACAGCCATTGATCCATGGCTTAGCACCCGATTGGTCCATGATCTCTATTTAAAGAGCATGGAGGGTCATTTGTCGATGATCGATTGTGAGAAACTCTCTTGTAAAATATCTCTATAATTTTTTTCTTTGCATTAATAAACTGCTCCAAGTGGCTGCGTTGGTTGGGGTTCTGGATGTTTCCCCATAGGGGTTTTACCACATGAAAACATCAGTGTGTTGATATTTGATCTAGTTATGTGAGTGGTTACTGAAGGCGTAGTTTTATAAACTTATATCTATGTTAGGAGTTCAGGAAGTTGTCATTAAGGAGGTATAGGCTCTAATGCCTCCTTCCTTCTCCTATTGTGTCACTATTGTAAATCCTTCAATCCTATCCCATGTGTTTCTTTAGTATGCATTAGTATGCATTTGTAGTTAGGAAATCCGACAATCACGATATGTTCCCGACATAGAGTGATCTGATGGTTCATACTCTCCTTGATCTTAACGACCATTAATTCGTGGCTTAACACCCAATTGGTCCATGATTTCTATTTAAAGAGCATGGAGGGTCATTTGTCGATGATCGATTGTGAGAAACTCTCTTGTAAAATCTCTCTGTAATCTTTTTCTTTGCATTAATAAACTGCTCCAAGTGGCCGCGTTGGCTGGGGCCGTGGATGTTTCCACGTAGGGGTTTTACCACGTGAAAACATCGGTGTGTCATTCTTTGATATGGTTATGTGAGTGGTTACTAAAGGTGTTCATCCTATGTTGAAATACCTGTGTTGTCGAACATTATGGTGTAATTAGCGATATATTATTGACGAAATGCACAGAGAAGGTGTAATGATGAGTATATTTGTATGGCGGAAAGTATGACAAAACTGGAGCTCAACATGGACTATACATTGGTTGAATGCATGCAAATATGTTGAGAAAGGAGGATATTAGTGAGTTGTGGGAAAGAAATATAGAGAATAATTATAAGAATTACACTAGAGAAATTGACTGACCCTTGTGCATGCTAGGACATAATTTTTCACAGAATCTCATAAAATATTTATAGAATAAATCCTTGGCTAGAAAAAAAAAATTAGTGGACTCACTTGCTTATGAACAATAGAACAGAGGATGAAAATATGTCATTAAAATTGATCAACACATGTCTGATGAATATGTACAAGTGAGTTGAGAATATTGTTGAATATCTAAAAGAGGAAGAAGCAATTGAAGAACACACTTCTTTGGATGATGTCAAAGGAAGATTCTATGACAAATTACAAAATAGTTTCTTCTGCATTATACTAAATTGTTACATAATTTTTTTTTCGAGAATGGATTCAAACATATTGTTGAAACATGATCTCCTCGAAGGACTCTTATTTTCACCGATTGAAAGAAAAAACAAGAGGAGTGGGAGTATTTCTTGAAAAAATGAACATGATTGAAAAGATTACCAATGTTGACCAAGAGTAAATTTGGGGTCAACAATGAGAGGGTAGTCGCTCATGAGATGCCTCTAAGAAGAGGAAAATATATAGAAAATCAGAGTGGAAAATAAGGAGACCTTGAGTGAATGTGCAAGCGTTCCAAGAAGAAGAAGAAATAAAAAATAATTGATTATGAGGCAAAGAGAGTATACATTAGATGAATATTCAAAGAAAGGAATTGAAAGAAGAATGACACAATACAAACCCTTCGTCAACTTACAAAAAATGAGTGAGACAAAATACAAAGAATAAGATCTAAGTTATGTGATGCTACAGACCCTCGTTGATCTAGAAGAGAATAAGGTTTAGTGGAGCAACGGGTCAATGAGATCATGACCCTATCTAAGTTGAGAGACAAAGATCAATCTGATGTGGAAAAGGAAGCAATTGCAATAGTTCCCAACCTAGATGTGAATATATAGATGGTGGAGGTAGGCTACTACATCTTTTGAAAAATACATAAAACATGGAATTCGATGAGTCAAGACCTATGATAATCAGAACACTAGATCCAAGACGACCAAGTCTCGATATTAATGAAATCCTTTGATACCACTTGCATATTGAACCCAGTCTAGCCTCAATATGGAGTTGACTAGATGAAGATGGTTAAATTGTTGATAGAATTTGGATTCAAAGGATACATATGGAAGGCAATTGAATTAATATTATACATGAAGGAGGAGATAATAAATTTCTTATAAAATTTCAAGATCTCAAGAGAGTACTCCCTTTCCAAGTTTAATCACTAAATAATTTCAAACATTATTGATGGAGGGTTGTGATGAAGAGACACAACTTAGAAGAAACAACATGGTAAAGTATAAAAAAACCAAGATTTCAGATATAATAAGTCGAACAAGAATGAAGGGTTGAGAGACACCCATCGAAAGAATAAACTATAGTATCCAAAAGACATTAATCAAAATCTTGAATTAGTTGAATCCAAACTGATTTACGACATCACCCTTCGAACACATCATTGAACCTTTTAATAACAAAAAATATGACACACATTGATGTTGGGAACATCCCTCTTGTATGAGGGAGATGAATATCCAAACAGGAATTGGTTTATATTTGAAAAAAAATGGGATGCAATAGATGTCATAGATGAGACAAAGAAAATGGTACATTTTGTGGGCATGTTGAAAAAAATAACATTAACTTGGCTCACGCAGTTTACAAAAAATAACAATAGAACAAGTAATTTCCTATAATTTTTTAAACTAAGATGTTAAGCATATTGCAACAAAAAAACTTAAGGAAGTCAAGCAAATTCCCAGTGACTTAATTAGTGACTATGACAAAATATTCAAAGACCTATTTAGATATATCCCCTATATATGTGAAGAGGCATTGGATGAAGCTCAAGAAATAGAATCCAACAATGACTGGGTAGCCTGGTCAATTGATAAGAGATTAGAGGAAAAATTAGAAATGATATAGAGATCATTACATGAACTCATGATGAGAAGATCATATTTGTGGTGCATAATATGTATGAATGGGGGTGATACAAAAGAATATTGTAGATATAAAGAGTCAAAATTATAGACATCAGGATGCTAGAATAATTCAAGTCGGATATTACTATAAATTTTGAGAATGTATAATGAAGCATATTGTCAAAGATTGCTCACACAACTTGAAGAACATGAAGCCTAATTGGTGTGTCATTTGCGAAGAACCTACCCACAATGTGTCAGAATTCCAAAATAATGATATGAATAAGCATAACTACCAAACTATATACCATGTCTAAGCTTGTCCAAATCAGTTTCCACCGGGAGGACAAGGTGATGAAATCTATTAGAAAAGAGGAGGTTATGGAGGAAAATGTGGTTTATATGGAGGTTGAGATGCTTGACATAGAGGATGGGGTGGATATACTAGAAAATATTGCTTCGTATGTTATAAAGATCACTTAATACATGATTGTCCATTAAAGGATAGAATTGATTTGAAGTTTTTCACTAAATGTGGAGTAAGAGACCATTCCTTGGAAGATTACCCAATAATGATAGAGAAGATAATGAAGAAAAGGAATTTAATTATTCTACAAAGTATACCAAAACTTGAAATACTAAACTCCAACTTAAACGTGGTCACTGGACTAACAATAAGGAAGGGGGAAGATGCCTTGTTGCAGAGAACTTAAATTAAGCCAGGAAAGAAATACATAGGTGTGTGCCTAGGCCCATAAAGATACAAAAAATATATTAATGAATCCTTGGTAATGTTCATAGATAAGGTTGAAGATGAAGAATTGCAATACTTCAGGCCCATAAGACATAGAAATGTGAAGGATTTTGCATTGGAAGAATTTTAGACCTCTTGAAGGAAGAAAAATCAGCAGCTAGATTGCTTGAACTAATGAGCATACTAAAAAGTTTTAAGGATGGGTAGAAGGATATTAGAAAACCATGTCAATTAAATTAAGAAGAGAGAATGGTCAATGACTATGATCCTCAAGTGGACTTTGATATTGATGGATTCATGATCCCGCAAGTCATGGTTGACTTTATATCTCAACTGAATATCCTACCAAAGGACACGTTGATCAAAATGTGTATACCTAACCTAATTAGGTCAAGGAAATTCCTAAATTAGTATGCCAAATATGTAATGTCCCCATCCCCTCTTGATGGACCTAGAACACAAGTTCTAGTATTCACTTATGTTCCATTTTAACGTGTTCCGACTAGTCATATGCCATCACGATATTAGGGGCCAAAAAGAACAAGGGAGGACTAGTAGTCTAGTCACCCCTCTAGACTATAGTCCAATGGGTAAAAAGGGGTATGAGGAGCTAAAGGTCACTTAAGGAATTAAAGTTATTTTATTAAAGTGACTTTCATGATGAAAATAAAAGGTTAAGTGACTTAAGGAGAAAATGAAGTCACAACCTTAGTAAAAATAAAAAGAAATTCAATTGAGAATTAGATCAAGAGGTACAAAAGAGAGAGGGGGTGTCTCACTCCTCATTCATGCTATTTTCTCATTGTTATCACTTGAGCTATGAAACTTACATTTTGAGGGTTTTGAGTCAAGAAACCCTAAAGACTAGCAAGGAGGTGAAATATCCCTTTGTTCCTGGTCCAAGCTTGGCCAAGGAGATGGAATATTCCTCCCTCACCATTCTATTCAATCCAGATCCATTTCAGAAGACCTTTGTGCAAAAAAGACACAATTATTGATTATTTCTAGCAAGCAGGGTGCACCAGTGAAGGAAGAATAATTCTATTTTCTTGGAGGAGGCTATATCTACAGGGAAATCCACTTCATAAGTGATTTTTGGCCCCATCAAACCTCTTTTATACAATATTGGAGGTTTATCTGTTGTATAACTATTTATTTATTTAGTTGGGTAAGTTGGTTGAAGGAGGGCGCACCATTGCTTGAGGATGCAGTGAGTTTGAAGGGTTGAACATAGGGTTTTTCTCCAAACTTTTTCCATTTGATATCTACAACTCTCGATCTATATTTTGGCAATGTTTCCATACATTTTGGAGGTCATATTCAAGGAGGCTGAAATATTAGCTTGCTACAACTAAACAAGGGTGCAACAACACCATATATGAAGATTATTGCTCATCAGGGAAAGTTTTGGATATTTTATTTATATTCAATCAGTTGTGAGGAGATCTTGAAGGATCTATTACTCCATATTGGTGTATCTAAAGGGTGCATTCATCCTTGGATTCTCTATCTTACTCTATTGTACCAGATCTACAAATCTACCAGCTTATTATAATAAATAAAGGTCATATATGAATATTTCTTGAAGTATATTTGTTTTGTGTCTCATATATCATGTGATCTACTTATTTTTGTCTTTAAAATGCTACAAAAATGTCCATAAAACACCCATAGCGCAAATATAGAAATAAACCCTGCAAAAAACAAGCAAACACTTCAGAAATTCAACAATTTCCCTAGCGAATATGCTTGGGAACATTAAAGTGGTATCAGAGTGAATTTATTTTGCCAATCTTTGCTAAAATACATATGACTAAAAGAAGAGGTTGTGGGGGACAACCAATAACAAGTATTCTGGAAGGATAAGAGCCAGAAGTCAGTATGGGGGAAACTCATGAAACAAAAAATGCCACATCTGAAGAGATAGGAATTTTGGCAAATAAGGTAGCTCAAACAATGAAAGATGCACTACAAAGAAGCCAGGAGACTATGAAGCGCAACCTTGAGGAAATGCAAAACCATCTATACTTTGGGAAAGAAGAACTCAAATTATCCTTTGCTAATTTTCAAAGAGGGAAAGACAGAATGATAGCCTTGATGGAGGAGCAAAGTAAACATTAGGGTATTCTCTCTCAATATCTAATGGAGCAAAGAAATGGTAAAGACCCACCCTTGTTTGGTGGAAGTCATGATGTTGGTGTATTTCATGGGGGAAATAGAAACCATGAGGTATCCATACATAAAGGACATGCGAAGGAGCATATGCCAAATGATGGAATACCAATCCCATCTCACACAACTAGAAAGACTACCTCTAGGTTGTACATGCCTACCTTCATAGATGCACAAAGAAGGGATACTAATGCTTTTGATCAACAAAGTTTAGGTGATGAGTGGGAGATTGCAGAAAGGGAGTACAATGCCATGAGAATGGTATTCAGAAGACAAGTTTCTATTGGAGAGTATTTCCACCTAAATATGAAAAGGAGATCCAAGGGATGTTACATAGGTGATAATGAACTAGGGAACAAGGCTGGGAGAATGGAGTACCAACCTTTGATGGATCAGATCACATATCTGCCACATCTTGGGTGAAAAAAATGGATACTTACCTCCAATTGAATCCTATGGAGGAAGATAAGGCTATCCAGTTTGCAACATTATACTTGATGTGTAAAGAGCATGAATGGTAGTTTCATGGAATGACCACCTCGGGCCATGGTCACATCACTTCTTATCATGATTTCACTTAGAGGCTCATTGACATGTTTGACAGAGAGGATCCAGATCATCATTTTAGGGAGCATACATAGATTAAGTAAACATGATCAACTAAAACCTTTATTGAGTTTAAAAGAGTATCGGTTATGGTTCCATATGTGTCAAAGTCCATATTACTAATGATGTATATAGAGGGACTGAATGAACCAATGAGAGGATGGGTTAAGGATTTTAAGCTTGTAACCTTACAAGATGCCATTGAGTGCACCAGAGATCTAGTTGGGGTAGATAATAAAAACAAATTCACATCCAAACCTCCCATCATTCCTAGGGGTCATGACATTAGGCCAATGGAAAAAGGAAAGGGGAATATGGATGAATCCACAAGAAGATACCTACGAAGAAAGAAACTATGTTTCACTTGCAAAGAACCTTGGCAATCGAGTCATAGGTGTTTGGGCAAGGGGAAAATCCACTATATAGAAGTGGTGTATGACAGTGAAGAGGAGATAGATGACGAAGAGGGTGGATCTATCAATAGTATGCAGGAAAAACACAAGGAGGAAGAAGAAGCCTTGCATGCACAAGGTAATGAGGCATATTTACCCCCTCATGTAGGACTCAAAAAGGTCATTATTGCTTCTATGAGTGGGGTGCCTAAATTTAACACATTTCAAATAAAGGGAGTTGTACAGGGACAAAGGGAAATGATGTGGAAAGATGACAGAGCTTCCCATAGCTTCATTGATATGGATATGGTAGAGAGGAGGCATATTCCCACAGTTGATTTTGAGGTATTCTTGGTTGAGGTAGTAGGAGGGCTCATTATGGCCTGTGATAGGTACATTCCACATATGAGCTTGACTTTGGGCAAATACACCTTGACACAATACTTTTTTGTAGTGGACATTCCAGACACTAATATCATCTTAGGTGTACAATGGCTTAGCACCTTCGGGCCAATCACCAACAATTACAAAACCATGGAGATGTCCTTCAACAAAGAAGAAGGAAAGAGAGTCACACTTAAAGGGATGATAAGGGATTCACCTATAGTGGTGACAATCAAGAAAATGCATGTCATATTTAGTCAAGAAGAGATAGTCTATGCAACTGAATGCTTCATCATGGAAAAAAATGATGGGACAAATAAATAATACCCTTCTGGCATACAAAGGATCCTTCACAAGCACAAAAGGGTCTTTGAGCCTATTCCTATAGGACAACCACCAAATAGGGGGTTTGAATACATTATCAAATTGGAAGAAGGGGCCAAACCGATAATCACTACACCTTACAAACAATCCAAGAAGCACAAGGGTGAGACATAAAGTGCCATCAAAGAATTGCTATCCATGGGGCATATCAGACCAAGTTCAATCACATTCACATCATCAATTGTGTTGGTCAAAAACAAGGATGGGATTATGTGCATGTGCATAGATTACAAAGCATTGAATAAGAGAACCATCAAGAACAAATAACCCATCCCCATGATAGATGAACTATTGTATGAACTGCATAGGGCAATATATTTCACAAAAAAAGTTTTGTGCTCTGGATACCATCAGATCGGGATGAGGGAGAAAGAAATACACATGAAAACTTTCAGATGCCACTTTGGACACTATGAGTTCCTTGTTATTCCCTTTGGTCTCACCAATACGCCAGCGACCTTTCAATCCTACATGAATCATGTGTTTAACAAGAAACTAAGGAAATATTTTCTTGTCTTTTTTTACAAATTGTTGATTTACAACAAAGATTGGGAAGAGCATCTCAAACATGTGGACCAAATTTTGAGCATCATGGAAGAGCAATCTTTATTCCAAAGAGTCAAAATATGATATTGGAATGGAAAAGGTCCTCTACTTGGGACACATTGTTGGAGAAAAAGCAGTATAGTTTCATCAAGAGAAGATTCAAGCCATCGTTAATTGGCCCACGCCCAGGACACTTACAAAACTTAAAATTTTTCTTTGCATCTGTAGTTACCACAGAAAGTTTGTCAAGGGATTGTCCCAAATTTGCACAGCCCTAACTGATTTGACCAGAAAAGGGGAATTTGAATGGAATGATTAATCCTAGTCAACTTTTGAGAAAATAAAAAAGGTGATGAGTACTTGTCCTATGTTATCTCTACCTGATTCTTATCAACCTTTCATATTAGAGTGTGATTAATCTGGGGTGTTGGAGCATAATAATCATCCTATTACCTATGAGAGCTGAAAATTGAGGGGACTTGAGATGATATAAACCCCATACAATAAATAAATTATATACATAATGCACACCCTGGCCAAAGTCAGGCAATATCTAGTTGGAGCAAAATTTGTGGTTAGGATCAACCATAGCAATCCAAAATACTTCCTTGCACAAAAGGATCTTAATGAAATGAAACAAAAATGGGTAATCAATATCTAAGCATACAACTTTGACATAGAGTATGTCAAAGGAAAGAATAATGTTGTAGAAGATGCCTATCCAAAAGGCCTTCAACATACTCTATGTCAGAAATATATGTTGATTGGAAGTCTCACCTATTGGTAGAATACTCCAAGAACAAATTTGCATGTGAGTTGATGGATGGACAGATACGGGATACTAGGTACAAGATTATGGATGAAATTATTTACTACAAGGGAAGAATATATTTAGTTCCAGAATCCTCATTCAAAAAAAGAGTGCTTCAAGCATTCCATGATTCTTCATTAGTAGGGCATCAAGGCTTTCTTAAAACCCATAAAACGATCATGGAATTTTTTTCTTGGAAGGGATTAAAAGGAGAGGTTATGAACCATATCAAAGAATGTACCATTTTCCAACAGAACAAATATGAGCACACACACCCTGCAAGCCTATTACATCCCCTCCATGTAATAGATACATAATCCTTTTTAACCACAAAATGCAAGTTTTATATCAATGTATCATTATCATCCAATAGTTGTAGAGTAAATAAACAATGAAAAAATGAGTAATCATACACATACACAGTACACCAGTGTTTTTACGTGGAAACCCAAAGTGGGAGAAAACCACAAAATGATTTGTTCTATATGTATTTAAGAATTACATTCATTGGAAGCACCAACTTCCTTTGTTTTCTAGATGAAACTGGAAGGAGGCTCCAACACCCTAGTTTCTCAAGCTACAACCTAAAGGAAGCTCCAACTCCCCAATTCTCTGGATACAACCAGAAGGAGGCTACAACCCCCTAGTTTCTTAGGGTACAATCTGAGGGATGCTCCAACTCTCCAATTATCTGGCTACAACCCCCTATGTTCTCCGGCTACAAATGGAAGGTGGCTACAACCACCTATCCTTGCATCATCCAACCACCCTCACATAGAAGTAGAATGATGGAACCAATGTCACACTATCACTGTGAGATATACCACTGTAACAACCTATACCACTGACCTGCAACCAACCAACCTGTAACAACTTGTAATCAACTTGTACCATAAACAAGTGCATCAACCATGCACCAACCTATACCTCAACTTGTACCATCAACGAGTGCTTCAAGCATGCACAAAATATATATCAATCATGCATCAAATACACATAAACTATGACTCATCAAGATGTACCAACATCATCACCTATACACCTCATGTATGTGCCAACTCATCAACTACTTGTCTCAACCATGTACCCAACATGTACCTCAACCAAAATCTCTCATCAATTTCATCATCCAAATATGATTTGTAACTCTGTAATAGACCTGGTGTATATGATCACATACCTTCAAAACTTCCTTAACTTTAACAACAAGAGACTAGCATTTTCATCAAACTTTAATTTAGTCTCACATGACTAATTTTGGATTAGTCAACAACCCTAACTTGCAATAATCATAACTATGTACATGTAATGAATAAATATTTGAAAATAGTACACAATGTTCTTCAATGTATTTTATGCAATTCCTCCATGTTTCAGTACTTGGATCCTCTCATAAAAGGAGTTATAACAAAAAGGCATACCTTATTGAATTCTGGCTTATTATAAAGAGCGAACTTGTAGAGAATTCCTCACACAGAATATTTGTTGTATGGATCTGAAAATGGTACAAAGAATAATATAGACTGTACTCTAACCAATATATTTGGTCATACTGAATTTGGATCTGTTATGAAAAAGTTATGACGTTTTTACCCAAAACACTTGTTTTAGACTAGTTTCAGGACTAGCCACAAACCCTATTTTCCATAGAGTGTAACTCCAAAAATACAATGACCCACAAGATGAAATTTGTATCACAACTACTTGGATATGTTTCCTCAACAACCTCCCAATTTCACGGTTGGAATCATTCTATAAAAAAAATTGTTGCAAAAGAATTTATCCTCCCTTGAATTTCAGCCTTCTTTACTTCACCTTCCCTCTAAAATTCGGCTTAGATATCCTTTGGTTACCTCAGTCACTTGTAGATATTCAATATGCTCAAGTGTGATTAAAAATGAGAGACCCTTGCCTCTTATTTATACTTTCATGTAGCTTCCTCAAGGGGTTACCTTCTAACCATCTTAACCCACTTTCCTTATTTTAGGGCTAACCCACTTCTAACCACTTGTCCACTTAGTAATTTCTCCATTAACTTTATTATTTAAATAATTTCTTATGTATCCACTTTGACTTATAGTACACTCATCACTTCACTTTATTATTTAAATTACCTTCTAACCATCTTAACCCACTTTCCTTATTTTAGGGCTAACCCACTTCTAACCAATTGTCCACTTAGTAATTTCTCCATTAACTTTATTATTTAAATAATTTCTTTTGTATCCACTTTGAATTATAGTACACTCATCACTTCACTTTATTATTTAAATAATTTCTTACTTTCAACCACTTTGACTACTTTGACCTTTTGGGGCTTCTAGATGACTCATGAGGGTTCTCCAACTTCACATGGACATAACTCTCTAATCGTGAGGAGTTATGTGACGTTCCACATACCACCGCGAATGGAATGACATGTAATATCCATCCAGAATAGTCTTACCTTCAAATATATTAAAACCCATAGCATTATACATCAAACAAACTTGGTTCCATTACCCAAACCTTTGTGTTACCAGAATTTGCTACCAAACTTTCTTCGAGGGATGACATCAATGAAACCCAACCCAAATAATAAACACATATTCATAAACACAAGTGGGAGAGTGTATCTATGGATTTTATTACAGGAATTCCCAAGACCCAAGGGAAGGATTGCATATTTGTGGTGGTTGACCATTTGAATAAATTTTCTCACTTCTTCAACATATCCATGGACTTCAATGCATCTCAAATGGAATATATATTTTTCATAGAGGTCTTCATGCTACATGGGATACCCAAGACTATTGTGAGTGACAAGGAAAACAAGTTTATGAGCATATTCTAGAAGGAATTGTTTCAGATAGTAGGTACTAAGTTAACTCTCAACACTCCCTACCATCCACAGACAGATGAGAAAATTGATATTGTGAACAAGTGGGTGGAGGGATATCTCCGTAATTATGTATCGGGGCAAGAAAATGCATGGGTCAAATGAATTTATCTAGGAGAATATTGTTACAACACGAATCACCACATGTCTATTGGTATGTCACCCTTTAGAGATTTATATAATTATGAACCCCTTACATTTGATGAAATTGTGTTTGGAGATAGAAGATAACCTATTGCTAAAGAATGGATACAGGAAATCTAAGACATCCTCAAGGAAATCAAAGACCATTTGTAAAGGGCTCAAAACCAACATAAGTTATATGTTGATAAGTACATGGTGGCACACACATTTGAGAGAGGGGACTTGGTGTACTTGAGGTTACAACTGTAAAGAGATTCATCCATTGAAAGTAATGGCACAAAGAAGCTAAAACCTCAATTCTATGGCCCATATAAAGTGCAAAGGAAAGTTGGGGTAGTGGAATATGAGTTAGATATTCCACACGAAAGCAAAATTCACAATGTTTTCCATGTATCATGCCTAAAAAGGGCCTTGGGAAAACTTGTCGTAGCTAATGAAGAGATACCACCCATTGATGAAGAGGGGCACTTGATCTTGATACCAGATGAGATTCTGGAAGTGAGGGTGAAACAACTGAGAAACATAAAAATTAAAGAATACTTGGTCAAATGGAAGAATCTACCTATAAAAGATGCCTCTTGGGAGAATGAACAAATGATACAACAAATGGGTTCAGTATTTCTTGTGGGCAAGCAATTTACAGTAGGGGAGTGTTGATGCTCAGATCTGTCAAGACCAGAACAACAACCTCATGAGGACATTATCCCCCCTTTGTTTTTAGAGAGGTGGTTCTCCTGTTTGGATAAAAGATATATCTTTGAATATATTGGATTAGGGAGAGAGCTAGGAAGCAAACCCCAAATATTTATTGCTTGGATATATATATGAAAATGGTTCTTCAATAACCCAATATGATCTTTATGTGCAGTAAGAAGTTATTTACAAATAAAAGATTGAAGAGGAGCTTCAATATCAGACAATATAAATACTCAACACCATATATATATACATTCATATATCCTCACAATAGAAAAAAGAGAACATTTCTAATCATCTCAAAGAATTTAAAAGAGTATTGCAGTTAAAATGAAAGGGAAATTGATAGGTGTTGGCACAAGGGAAGGCCCAGGGTTCAACGCTACAACAACGCACAAAAAAAACCCTAAATACTATCCCTTTCGGCAATACCTACGAAGCAGATGAAGTCTCACCCGAGGTAGAGGAAGGGGTGGTTGCAGGACTCAGATGTCTGCAACCTTAGCTAGGACACAAATATATGATTCTAGTATTTAACAGAGCACTTAGAAGTAAACCTTCATCAATATCTAACCAATACCTAATCTGTAGATAAAACAGAGCATCGCAACATTCACCAAGATATAATGTATCTAAGCACTTAGCATAAGGAATTAGATCAAATCTAGCAGATTCAAGCACTAAGCAAGTTCACAAAGGTCAGATATAGCATCCAGATTCATCATAAGCACAAAGTATAAATAGATCTATCTATATATCTATGTCAAGCACCTAGTAGATAACACATAAGTACACCAACACATCGCACAAAGCAGAGAAACACATCATATATGTGGTTCACCCCCACCCTGGGGCTACGTCCACCAACTCTTCTTCTTTATTAGCTTATTCAATTAGATATATGCACAGAGCCACAAAAACCTTACTCCATATAGGACATGAGATCTGTGTACCTCCCTAGATCCTCCTTCCTTGCATTACAACACAAATCCCTTCACAATATGTTACAACCACTTGCACTTAGCTCTGCAAGTCTCTCACAGTATGCACAAAGCATTTTCAAGCTACACTTGCACTTAGCACAACATCACATAGATGCCTCTTCTTCTATATTTCGTTACATCGCCTAGACATCTATTTATATATTACAAAATAGGCCTAAGCATGGGTAAACCCATGGGATGACATTCCCATACCCGTTACATATTCCCAAATCCCAAAAAAGACCCAAAAAGGGGCCGAGATCCTGCAATCTCTGATTCGTCTTGCGCTCCGCCTTCGATAGGTTTTTGAAGTCCAAAATGGTCAAACTTGACCAAGGATTTCTCAAAACTTGATCAAGGGTCAACATGCCCCCAACACTCACCTGTGACTCGTCCTGAGTCACTCTGATGTAGGAAGTTCTTCTTCGAAAGCCTCGATCTTGGCTCGAGCTGCTTCAACTTGTTGTTGTGCTATGACCTCTTTTTCAACAAACTCTTGGATGATTGCATCGTTCACAGGTCCTTCCAAGTGTTGTTCAGCTGCATTAACAACTTGCTCTAGTTCTTCTCCTCAACCTTCAACTTCTGTGAACAATTGGTAGGCCTTGTCTTGTACAAGTTGGAGTCTCTGAGTTACTTCCATAAATCTGCTCTGAATAGCGTGAATCTGCTAATGGACAGTGCGTTTCTCTTGAGATTTCTTCATTCTTTCCACAACTAACATGAGCGTCAACTGTGCCTGTATCGTTTTGGCTTGATACTTTGTCTCTTGGAGATGCGACTCCAGTGCTCGTAATTCTAGACTCTAAGTGAGTCACTCGTATGTCAGGGAATTGCGATCAATCAACTTCTTGAATTCCATAGCAAGGGCCTTTAGTCTCTCAACTGCTCTCCTGACAGTTTCTTCTCTTTGGTCCTTCACATCCAGTGGGGTCTCAGGCACTGCACGTAGTTCTAAATCTGCAATGCGTTGTTGTAGTTGTTGGATCACTTATTCAAGATGTTCTACTTGCTGTGTAACTCGATCTTTTGCCTTTATTTCTATGACTATCACAAAGCGAAGTGCTATGTTGACCCCTTCCTTTACTTCGAGTTTCTTAGCGAGCAACTGTTATTTTCCTTGATTTATCTATGTTTTTTCTTTGTCGAACTTCACTTGGAGGGAAATATTTTCCTGTTTTGCAGCTCGACGTTGTTCTACAAGTAATCCTTGTACTTTCTTCAAAGCCTGGGTGGCTTGTTCTGTTTCCTCTTGTGCTCATCGAAGGCGAGCTTCGACTGTATCAAGTAATCGGTGGAGTTGGGCTGGATCGTCTCCCAAATCTGGTGTTGCCAATGGCAGAGGTGCAGTGGAGACTGTGTGGCTGGACTGTAGTGCCTATTGTACCCCTCAAAGTTTGATTTCAATCCTATCATACATTGCTTCTTGCTTGGCCTCTTGTTTTTCTATTATTTCCAGCAAAGCATCATTAAGGGTTGCTATGAGGAAGTCAAATTCGTTAGAGGTGAGGATAGTCTGCATCTTGGTCATGTAGGCTTTTGATTTCTTCCGAGAATAAGGTTTCAGAGGTGAAGCCTTCCTCTTCTTCAGGGGATCAAACTCATCTCCTTACTTTTGTTCGACTTATTTGTCATCTAACTCTTCGTCATCACCTCCCTGCTCTGGTGATATGGAAGTAGTCTTCATGGATGCACTATCTAATCCTTGGACCTCTTCGGTCTTCTTTTTCCTCCTAGGTACAGGTGTATCCTACGCAGTTTCTGGGATTTCGATGTCCGATATCTCTGTGGGGTTGGTGAGGATAAGGAGGTCAATGGACCATTCCTTAGTAATCTCCTCCAGGTCCTCCTACGTCAGCTTGTAGTAGGACTGAAGTTGTTGCTTATGTTCATCAGTGTGTGCTGTAATATAAATGAAATTTTGATCTGCGTTGAACTTCATCAAACGTTGGAATCAATGTAGAGTGTTTGGAGTCATGCGAGGCTCAGACTAGATGGCTCTCTTCAGCTGGTTGTAGTAGGTATGAAAAACAACATTTGACTTCCACTATTTGTTCATATCGATGGAATACCAAAGTGTACTAAACTTCGTGGCCAACGACTGAAATGGCTCGATGTCAAGGAAGGTCACACCTTCTGACATATCCCAGGTGATGAATATGATAAGGATTAAAATCCAACTAAAATGGAATTCATAACCTTGATCTTGTGCTTCTATGTAGTCTAGTTCCAATTGATTCACCAGGTACTTCACCCAGTTCATTTGTAGGCCTTCTGCGCACTTCTCTGCAAGGTCGACTATAAAGATGGTGACTTGGATAGGTCAATTATTTCTTACTAACTTTCCTGCAATCAACTGATAGACGAGGCACACTGTGCCACTCTGGATAGAAGATACCTTGTAGCCTCACATCCCCTTCTTGACATCATCGTAGGTGTCCTTGATCCCTTGTGCTAGAGCATGATCCATGGATTT
This sequence comes from Picea engelmannii, assembly GCA_009831015.1. Lineage (NCBI taxonomy): Eukaryota > Viridiplantae > Streptophyta > Pinopsida > Pinales > Pinaceae > Picea > Picea engelmannii. The sequence goes on along the minus strand of ML780019.1, from coordinate 479,692 downwards.
TACTGGATAAAAATTATGTGGATCAGGTCCCTGCATACTCAACCCTGTGATCTGATTGATCAACGTCAGATCAACTATGATACGATGGTCTAGCCACAAATAGCTTCCATGGTAACAAGAAAGCAACAACTTGACACAGACATTCACCTCTTGGTGTCTTCTGAAGTGTGGGATCTTCATGATGTTCAACAGGGTGGACTGCACGATGTTATGGGTCCACGTTTAGGGGATTATCTTTGAATTCTTCCCCTTCGTTCTGGTTAGGTACTTATATGGGGTGAGAAAGTTATAGAATTTTTGGTCACCAAGGTTGAAGTCACTGAACTTCAATGTTGCAATCTTGTCTTGGTCTGCTTGAACTGCGCGGATCCCCTTCGGGAGGTTCACAGTGACCAAGATGTACTCAAAATATCTGGGCACACTATCTCAATTTATTGCGCCACTCAGAGGTGGTATGTAGGTGGGTAATATAGTCGGGATCAATTTGGCATTCGCTAAATCATCCCTGTGCTTGGCTCGCTTTTCATCTGATGGTCGGGATGGTCTGGCTCCACGAGAAATCGACGAAGATGCTTGCACTGTTCTTGTGGATAAGCCTATACACCTATTGATAATCCTCTCTCCAACTTGACTCTTTCATTCATTAGGTCGAGGAGTACTTTTGTCACAGATTCTTCGATTGCGTTGAGATCCTTGGACATGCGCGGTCGAGATTAACTAGATCAGGTTCATATTAACTTAGACACTGCAATGGAATAGATGTCAACCATGCGATGATCACTTGTACAAGATCAACTTGGTCTGCGGGCTCAAATTATTGGTTAGAAAAAGTGTTCTCGGTGCATGGTACGACGGGATAAATAAGTAACTCGGCAACGAGTCACTTGCAACAGGTATGAAGCCTTCATGAACTTTGTTATGTCTGTTATGGCATGGTCCCAATAGTCTGATGGTGAGTTTTCTAGTCATAAATGTCTTTCTACCCATTTATAATGTTGGTCTAACGGTTATAATGTCCCTAACAGTTATATTTCTTCACCATGGAGAAGCGCCATGTGTCGTTGTGCTGATATCTTGATGAAGCTCCAATTTGGAAAATTTTCCTTCTGTGAGGTTCCTACTAGATCTTTCTGCAACTTTTCAATCTTATCTCTCTTCTTACTTAGTTTTATAGCCTTCTTTCCAGTGAGATTTGTCTCGGTATTCATTTTCCCATTCTGATTCTTATCTTCTTTTGACATAATGACCTCGTGTTGTTGAGATTCTTTCCTAGGATTCAAGGGTAATACTTATTATTTATCTTGGATAGGTATTTCAGTATTATGTGGGTCCTCTAGTGTTCTTACAACTTTGATATCTTCGTCACTATTGTTAAATAGTTGTGACTTGTTCTCCTGTTCTTCAATCAAGTGTGTGATCCTTTTAGTTATAAAATCTTTTAACTCTTGCTTCTTCTGCTCTAAGAATTTTTCTTCTTCCTTCCTTCTAGCTTGATCTCCTTCAATCCAAGGTCTTCCTAGTAACATGGTAAATGGAGAGTTGTCCTCAATAAATTTAATTATCTCAAAATCTTCTTCTGTCGAAGTTCCATTGACGTTCATAGGTATCTGAGCGAGTTTCCCACATAGGGTTATCAGTTTTCCTCTGAATAATCCTATTCCTCCCAGTGAAGGAACCATAGCAGGATTTCCTAAAAGTTCCCAGGTTCTTTCTGTCATAACATTCACCTGTGCTTCCTCATCCACAACACAATCAACGTCGAAGTCTCCTAATATTGATTTAATGCATTCTTTTTCTTTGAATATCTCTAATAATCTAACATGTCGGTGGCCATTCAGGGTTTCTCTCATCTGTAGCAATACTTTCTTTGATTCTTTTTGGGATTCTGCCATAATCTCAGTTTATGGATCTGCCTTAGGGTTTTCTTGGTTCAGATTCATTCTTTCAACTTTAGAAATCATTCTAGGGCAATCCAATACTTCATGGTCCATAACTTTACAACAAATACAACTAGGTCTTCTCCTAGGGCATTGCTTAGCAAGATATCATGGTTTTCTGCAACTATAACAGAGGGTTAATCCTCTCTTTCTTTTAACTGATCCCCAACCCTTTTTGTACTGTGCGCTAGGATCATAGGAGCTAACCTGCAAAAAATTATTTCTAGGATCCTGCATCCATTTGTTAGTCCAAATATTCTTTCTATGCATAGGTATAACATATCTTTCACTATTCTTATTAGATCTACTCATGTCAAACCTTCTGTCATCTATCAGTACCCTAGTTTTCAAATTAGGACATAATCTATCAAACATACCTAGATCCATGCTTTATAAACAAAATTCTCCACTTGTCTTACTTCTATAGAGCACAAATCTTTCAAATCTAGAACTTTTCACTATTGTTACCTTTATCAGAGCACAAAGCTTGCAGATCTTAGCTGTTTTCTTCAGATCTGACCTCTTTTCTTAGTACAAATATTCACAAGTCATGCAAAATGCTTTGCACTAGGGAAACATATCTACGCACGGGGCTTTCTCAGTTTCAGGTCGAATCTTTGCACAAATCTTCTTCTTCCTTAGTTCCCAGCAATCACAGTTTCAGGTCTCGACAACAAAACCATTTGTTGGCATAGGGGCAGACCCAGGGTTCAATGCTACAACAACACACAAACAAAACCCTAACTACTGACCCTTTTGGCAACACCTATGAAGCAGATGAAGTCTCACTCAAGGTAGAGGAAGGGGTGGTTGCAGGACTCAGATGTCTGCAACCTTAGCTGGGACACAGATCTGTGATTCTAGTATTTAACATAGCACTTAGCAATAAACCTTCATCAATATCTAACCAATATCTACTCCATAGATAAAACAGAGCATCGCAGCATTCACCCAAATCTAATGTATCTAAGCACTTAGCATAAGGAATTAGATCAGATCTAGCAGATTCAAGCACTAAGCAAGTTCACAGAGGTCAGATCTAGCATCTAGATTCATCATAAGCACAAAGTATAAATAGATCTATCTATCTATCTATGTCAAGCACTTAGCAGATAACACACAAGTACACCAACACATCGCACAAAGCAGAGCAACACAACATATACATGGTTCACCCCCACCCTGGGGCTACGTCCACCAACTCTTCTTCTTTATTAGCTTCTTCAATCAAATATATGTACAGAGCCACAAAAACCTTACTCCACATAGGACAGGAGATCTGCGCACCTCGCTAGATCCTCCTTCCTTGCATTACAGCACAAAGCCCTTCACATTATGTTACAACAACTTGCACTTAGCTCTGCAAGTCTCTCATAGTATGCACAAAGCATTTTCAAGCTACACTTGCACTTAGCACAACATCACATAGATTCCTCTTCTTCTATATTTCCTTACATTTCCTAGACACCTATTTATATATTAAAAACTAGGCCTAAGCACGGGTAAACCCATGGGTCGACATTCCCATTCCCATTCCCAAATCCAAAAAAGGACCCAAAAAGGGGTCGAGATCCTGCAATCTCTACTACGTCTTGCGCTCCACTTTCGATAGACTGTCGAAGTCCAAAATGGTCAAAATTGACCAATTATTTCTCAAAACTTGGTCGAGGGTCAACAATAGGTCAACCTCAAATATCTCATACTTAAAACTCAAAGTTACAAGAGACAATCAAGATCAACCTTGAAAGTAATTCTTTGTGGAGTCTTTCTCATAAAATATATCTAACAATATACAAAATCCATTTGACAGTCACATATATGGCTGCAAATTCTCCATGATCATATATGAAAAGTCTTGTAATATTACAATAAAAACACTTGAGAACTCAGCCCCATGATTGTTTCAAGAATACAAACACAAAGCTTTGATAAAATAGTGTAGAAGAAGAAAAGAATGGAGAAGAATGAAAACATTTGCTTGTTGATCAAAATCTTGATTACATAATCATGGTTGGAATTTCTCTCTCTTGCTCCTTTGAATGCCCTCTCAACTATGAATTATGGAACTTGTGAAGTCTCTCTTTTCCCTTTTTAAAGAAATTCTCTTCTAACTACTTGAGTAGTTAGGGTTTTTCCTTTTTCTCTTTAAATTCCTTTTTCTTTTTTAGAAAATCACTTTAATTAACATAACATTGGAATATCATTAATTACTTGAATTCATTGATATTCGTGCTTTAAAGTGGGCCCCAAAAATATTTAAATAAAAGTTTTTTAAATAAACTTTTATTTCGAATAATTTTTAATTTGTTGCCTCCTTTAAGAGATGGTTGTGTTTTAATTTTCTGGTAAGGATATGGATATTTTCAGCACTTGAAACCAATTTTTATGTGATCTTCATCATCTTATTTTTCCAACGATAAATTTTTTTCCCAAATATGTCGTCTGGATCTCAAGATATAAGCTCGTGAAGTTGATTTGTCATGCAAACCCATTAAAAATGCAGTTGACTGATATTTTAATTTCTAGAGAAAATGTAGCAACCTTCAACCTTTGAAACCTATACCATCATATTCTACATCAAAATACCTTTCTAACGGTATACATTTTGCATGATTTCGACACATCAAGTTATGGCCTCCGCAAGATAAACACTCAACCACCGTCGATTAAAATTGATGGGCAAATCTCAACCCTTGGATTGAATTTATTTTTCTTCATGAAAATTTGAATTTTTATTCATAGAGGTTATCCCACGTTGATGGGATATTACAAATATGCATGTTATATAATACTAAGTGTTTCATACACTTAGCAAGAAACAAATAAGAGAATAAATTGTGGAGCTTGGAGGATTCGACCCTTGGAAAATTGTTGAATAAAATAATAATTTTTTGGAACCCCATTATCATCCACCTCAAGCCCAGTCAACACTGAGTCATCGATGAGTCATTGTCGAGTCATATCCCATGTGTCATAATCTCATTATATTCCAAGTATAACCAATAATATGCTACCATGTGTCAAAAATCGTGTGCTTCCATATGGAAGGATCTTATTGGTTCAAAATGTAATGTAATGAAACTTTAGAAAATAAGTTTAAGTATGTGAGGATGTACGAGAGGGTAAGTGAAGGGAAAATTGTGGGTAGTGGAAGTCAAGGGGGTATTTTTAGGATGTTGGGACGGGTTAGTGGGTTGGGGAGTGAGGTGAGTAAGGGAGTGAGGGATGACTGGTTTCCACCTGCCCGCGAGCTATATTAGTTTTTAAAAAAAGTTTAAGTAGGGAGAGGGTAAGGAGATGAGAGGGGGCAGGGATAATTTGTAGGTGGTGGAGGGATAAGGGTGACGTAGGATGATGTAAGGGGGAAGGTGAAGTGTAGGCATTAGAGTTAGGAGCATGGTGGGTTTGTGGGGATGGAAAGGTGAGGGAAGTAAGGAGATGAGTCCGCCAACCCAAGAACCCAATGAGGAGATGAGAGGAGAGTCCCAAAAATGTCTAAGTGTAGAGGCTAGTGGAGCATATGGGAGAAGAGTGAGGTAAAGTATAGAGAGAAATATGTTGAGTGAAAATTATAATTTTTGAGTATGAAAGAAGAGAGGAGAGAAGAGGATAAGATTTTGAAAATGAGAATAAGTATGAAAGAGGTATGCCCTTTCTTGCTTAAAATTTAAACTTGGATATCTTGATCATATGAACTTGGATTTCTTATCTGAAAAAAGCATGGTGAAGCTGAGACTAAGGGATACATCATGGACTTATAAAATTTCAAAAAAATTCTTCTTTTTATATCAAGGATTTTATGAATCCAAAAGTGGGAAAATATAGATGACCAAATTTTGGTCAATAATTGGCTACAACTACGGGACAATGACCCCCTATGGGTTGCTAAGAACAACAGAATCTCAAGACCAACTGCCTTCTCCATTGGGATATGGAGTCACCTTCAAAATGAACTCTTGTAATTCTTCTTCTTTCATGGAGTTATCTTCAAACTTCAATATAAATTTTTCCTTATTATGCAAAACTAAACTGACGAAACAAAATATGTACATACATGATCTACCTACCCTAACTTACTTGAAATAAAGAGGCACCTTAGGTGTAGGAATATTTCCAATGGATCCATTCAATAATTGATTGGATTTGTGGAATGAACTCCAAAATTCTGAGATATGTTAGGACTTGTACCAATGAGTCAGGGGCACTCTCAATATGTACTGGAGAAATATTATACCAAGTATGGTGAATATTTAATTGCGTTTTTGGAAAACAATGCTCTGGAACCATAATCCAATAAAATCAATTCTTGGCTGCTCAAGAATACTATTGTCTTTGATTGGTTGAGGAGTTTTAAACATAAGAACACATTCACCCTTTTCCTTATTTCCAACCACTGTCAAGGTTCTTGATTCATCAAAATCTCTTGAAAATAATATTCTTTCTTGTAAAGGTGATCTTGCTCATCATTCTTCTCAAGATTCATTTCTTCCATCAAATATTCTTGTTGCAAGTTCTATTGTGATGTTTCATCATCTATTACAATGATGATGGATTTTTTTTTGTATTTGGTGGAGGCTCCTCAATTTCATTGTCGAATTTGCTACTTGAAATATATTCATATGGAGCATATAGTGTTACAAGGAAAATCTGTCTATGACATGGGGTAAACCACAACAAATGGAATGATACACATAAATCAACTCTAATCCCAAATATGCTATATAAATGAAATGCCAACAAGAGAATTCCAAGAGCCTACCTCGTTTAGACATTTGATGAAGACCATCGTTGAGCACACAACTCAAAGATTTATACTTGCAACTTGTTCTCAACAACCAAGATATGCAAGCATATGGTGACAATATATAGTGTTAGAATATATATTAGCATAATCCATTAACATACATGACAAATATTCCCATGGAATAATAATTCAAATATTTGCAAGATATCAATTGGACGAGAAAATAATATTTCTATTAAAATAATCAACATAAGTAAATAGGTGAGAAAATTTTGTATCGACAGATATAGGAACCGAGAAACTAATTCCCTCAAGTTGGGACTCCACCACTTCAATCCTCCACCAAAGGAAAGATCATATAAGGGAGACAATGAGGTTCTCCATCACAAAGAAGGAAGAGATTGGGGGCAGAACAAGGAGTTCAGAATTTCAAGGACAAAGGGATGCATACTTAATATGAACTGAAATTTCTCCAGAGTGTCTTTTCTCTCAAAGTTGAATTGTTCTCTCCTCTTCAAGGCTTAGATATGGCTCAATTTATAGCCTTCAAATGGAATTGAAGGGTCGAGTCAGAGCATTTCCAGTATATAGAAGGTTAAGGATCATGGATCTCGTGACATGGCATGGAAACCCGACATAATTTTTAATTTTGAGCACTAAACCCGATGTACGCGGGCTATAATGGAGTAACCTGCGTACAAGCTTGTTGTCTAACTGATAGGGTGTGTATATGTGGAAAAATGGGATTTTTGGCTATGGAAGGTACAAAAGGGGAATTCAAGTCTACATATGGAAATGGAAAGGCCATCCAAGCAAGTTTCATGGGGTGAGGAAAAATTTGTTGTAAAATATGCCCCCTAATGTGTGAGGTCATAGGAGTATCTGCAATGGCCGAAATACATTATAATTCCTAGAAATGGAGTAATGGAGACTCAGTTGGACGTGCTAGTTACTCATGAGAATATTACAATCCATAATGACTTTGTACACATGGCTTCCAATTTGAATTAAACTGCAGATCCATGTGTAAATATACCAAATAGTTGTTCATTGCCATGAATAGGCAATACAAAGTAGAAATATGTCATAGGCTATCATAGTAATGAACAAGGCACAATGGAATCCAATCTCAAAATCAATCTGAAGATATATGTATACAATGGAGTACAATATGATCTCCCATGATCACTAAATTCATATAGGTATTGGTCCAATGAAAGATAGAAACATGTTAGGAAATTTTCTATTGTAAGTTAGAGGCCTTCTACACTAACCACCGAAGGTGCAAGTCTACATCATGTGAATATAGGAGTTGAGGTCGAACACAATGAGACTTCATTTGATTACTGATCATTAAGGTATACCGTTAATAAACATGAGACAACCTACCAATAATAAAAGTAGGTATCAAGGCACTGAGTACATTCTACAAGTGTGAATAAGGGTGTTGAGGTCGAACACTTGAAGAATCCATCGATTTGGAAACATTGATGTATACCCAACTGTCGCTGGTGGGAGAACCTGCCACTAATGAATGAAATCCTCTAGGTACTCATAGGACTCTAGGTCTCATTTCGATAATAGATTATCTGAAGTCGAAAACGAAAACCTCACAAGGATATAAATACCCCTATTTTTTTATAGAGGTGGTACTCCTCTTTTACTTCAGATTTTTGTGGGACTTTGGGTTTTCAGAATATGGGAATTGTGCAGAAGTTCATCGTGGTAATCAAAGGAAAGTAAAATATATAAGAAAAATAGAGTTTTATTTTATTTTATTTTTAAAGAAAGTTCCTGAGAGTGGACCAGGAACCACACACATTCATACATTTAAAGAAAATAAACAAAATTTCCTCACATCCATCATAGTAGGGATAAAGATTTTCGATCACATAAAAAGTAAAAGAAAATTATTTGCATGCATAAGAGAACTTTAATAGAATGATACATGGGGAGATCAAATAAATATAACGATAGATCAACCTCTAATACTTTATATTTGGAAAACTGTGTTACAAAGTACAATCGAGATTGTTCCCAAAATAGCTCTCTTGGAATTTCTAAAAAATATATAGCTCAATACATATTCTATAAAATTTAAATGTGTTTGTCATAATGATTGGGATTGGGGCTCGCGCGGACCATAAAGAAAATATATATAAGAATGAAGTTTGTATAAAGAAGAAAGTGGGCGGTGAAGGACAACAAGACCTGGTAAGAAGATAAAGAAAATTATTAGTCTTTGGTTAAACATTTCTATTTAAAGAGGTGGAGTACGTGGTGGAAGAACTTGATAAAGGAAGAAATATGTGATCAGTATGAACTTGCTATGATGGTATCTCCCCTTGTCACATGCTCGCTCATGTCCTTTTATGGCTTTCATTGATGGTTACAAGAACCGTCTCAACCGCCTTTTTCCCTTCATCGGTAAGTTTGTCGACAACCTTTTTAAACCACTCCTCGATGTAGCTCCTCATTGGTGCCATGTTGATTTCATACTGGATTTTTATATTGAAGAGATAACCCTCCAAGTCCCTTATATCAATAAAAATATTCTGCAAAGCTTCTTCAATATTTTTATTTTTCATTGAATAGTCGACTAGCCAATTTTACACGTCATCTTCACTATACTCAAGAATGCCATAGAATTTTTCAAATGATAACCCTTTAAAGATTTCAACTTGTTCGTCAAAGGCTTGTTTAGTTAGGAAAAACAAGTTGAGAATCAATTTGGGGTCTTGGACCTCATTGGTGCTCCCAACTAGGTCTATCTCAGTTAGCCTTTTGAATAATTCTTCTCTTCTAGTTATGGCCTGGTTGCATGTTTGGACAATAATATTCAAGTTATTAACCTTTTCCTTCCAACGTGCATTTAGTTGTTTTATCCAGTTCAGAGAAGAGATATCCTCCTCTCTTCTTCTCAACTCTATCATATTGGTAGCTTTAAAACCAAAGGGTACAACCACGTTGAGGTAAAAACCTTCTTCATTTTCTAAATATGCCTGTAAATATTCATGGAAGGCATGTGCCTTCGTTCCAAAAGAGACCATGCTCTTTGACATATCCCAAGCCTCTGTAATTAGTTCCATTATTTTATTAATGTTCTTCTCCACATAGCCCCTGGCTGATGTGAGCAGGATTGTAGATCCTTTTATTTTTGCTGCAGGTGTGGTAGCGATAATTATTGCTAAAGGACTAGCCAGTACTGGAAGAGGCATTACAACTTCCTCCAATTCTTTGATTCTTTCCTTTAACTTGACATTTTCTGCTTCAATGCCTCCAATAGAATTATCTAGAGCATCTCCATTTTCTTGGTGAATTTGGGAAATTTGGAAAGGTTTCATGTTCTGTAGGTTGATCTCTGAACGAGATTTCCCATTTTTTTTTTTACATTTCTTTTCTCAATAATTAAATTTTTGGACTCGCTGTAAAAACTAATGCTCTGAAATACAAAAGAATCTTCTTCATCGAAGGTCTCTCTCTCAATTATTTCCATCAGAGGATTCTTGTGAGACATTTCCTCAAGTTGATCAACGTTGGGGAACATTTTTTCGATGTCAATCTTGAGTTGCATATCGTCGAGGGAGAGGTCGCAGATATCACTCTCTGTTGGAGGTCCCTCCTCTTCTTGCACAATGTTTTTTCTTTTCTTCCTCAAGGGAAGCTTGTGGGAGCTTTCAATTTTTCTCAAAGGAGGGTTCTTATCTCCTCCTCTGCTTGAATAACCGTGGGTTACTTTCTTAATTTGGTGGGTCATTGGAGCACTTCTCCAAGATATTGTACTCTTTGGAGTGACAGTTGGGGATTGGGTACTCTTCTCACCTGAACCTTTTCCTTTATGTTTGTACGACTCATTGATGATGATTATCGTTTCCAGGTCACCAACATCATGAGTGGGAGTGATTGAGACATTATCTCCATCTTCATTCACAATAACATTAATAAAAGAATTGTTGAAACCAATTTCCAATAGATGTTCTACAAAAATTTCGCTAAGGTCGAACCCTACTACTCTTTCATCATATCTTAGATTCAGGCAGTGGAAATGGCCTACAAATTCATCAATATTGTTCATATCTATGAATATGAAGTCCCCAACTTTCCAAGGCAGAGGTATGAATTTCTTTTTTTCTCTTTTCATGGAAACAATGCAACCAATAGTTGTACTGCCTTGCTATTTAAGTAACAAACATTTTGTTAGATATGTGGCATGAAAGGAAGGAATGATTTTCCTTGGAACCGAAAAATACTTATAACATTATAATTCTCCATTTTTTCTAGTGTCCCCTTACTATCCATGAACTTACTCACCTAGTCAGACATCCGAGGAGTGTCCTTTCCAAACAGCAAGCCTTCAAAAACTAAGACAAAATCATTAAAAAATTCATAAAAATGATGGGAGGCCTTATGCCTCCATAATATTTGATACCTTAAGGTTACTGGGTCAAATTCATAGTTTACCTTCTTACACACAGATAATATTGGGAACTGAGAACAATGTGCTATCGTGAAAACCAATTAAGATGACATAAGGAATTTATTCTCCTTCTTGTATTGAGACAATTGGTAAGAGATTTCAATGGAAATCAACTTGACCCAATTGAAGATGGATTGTTCTTTGACCGTAAAATATAGAATGTAAAGAATCACATAGGAGATGTTGGATGTAGTTTATTATCCTGTTGTCCTCATGAAATGCCAAGAAATCTCCCGGAAAAGATTTTTAAATGAGATAACCGTCAATATTGTGATATCCTCGAGGACGACCGCTGGATTTTCCAGGAATTTAGGTAAGATATCTAATCCATTGTCATGATTCTTTAATAATTCTCTACAATATTCTCCCTTGAAGGTAAGCGTGAGCTCAGGAACTCTCAACATATTATGAAATACTTGAGGCGGCAAAGAGATAAGGGAATGGTCCCACAACTGAATGGTCCACTAGAATGGAATATATCTCTTGGTGCACCAGGTGACCAACTCCTTATAGTCAAAGACTTTCGAGACACAACCTGTGCACACAATTCTATACGTCCATATTACTTCCTTCTAGGTGGAAGGGGATGAGTAATAGGAATATGCTATGGACCATTGAAAAATATGGTCCTCGTGCCAGAAAATATTAAATGTATCTCCATAGAACTGTTGTTAAGTTGCTGCCATAATTTTTCGAGAACGCTCATTTTGTCCAGATAATGTTTAAAATGAATGCTTGAGAGCGATAATATAATCCTCCGAAAATCTTGGTTTAATGCGTTTTAATAGGAGATCTCCTTGAGCCCTTTGCTTATTAATGACAATATTTAAGAACCTACATGATGAGTTGTTATCATTCAAATCATAGTAAATTCACATTGGGAAGAGAGCGAGGGTGGCGGGGACGGACGAGAGTGAGATAGGATTTGAGACTTTTGTTAACCTGCGAACCCACGACAACAGAAGGTTCAAAATTGGCTAAGTATAAGATAACACGACGGTAGGATGAAGTTGTCATAGGAGGAATGAGAATTGGAATTTCGGGGAGTCCGTGGGTCAAAATGTAGATTGTGAAACTTTTGGATGTAAATTGTATATCACAAAACATGGGGTATGAGAGTTCAACCCCACCAACCCAGGAACCTGCGATTGTAAAAATGACTAAGTATGGAACAACCCGGTGGTCAGTCGGACTCATGATGTGAGGTTATGAATGGAGGTGAGGATCTGCAAGTTCGCCAACCCGGGAACCCGTCGTTCTAAAAAAATGTAATGACCCTTTTCTTATTACTATAAATAATTTCATAAATAATCTGAAACACTAGCTAAATTATAATTAATTATGATATAACCTTAAATTGATTTCAAGTTATTAATTAGTTATTTTGGATTATACTTAAGCTGAAATATGATTTAACTCCTTGATTAAGGGTTAATGAAGGAGTAAGTATTAAATGAGACATTAAATGATTTAATATTAGACTAATGGTTAGTGACTAATAAATTATTAAATAAAGTAATTAATTAACTATGTAATAAACCAAAGGGGGAAAATAAAATAAAAACATAAATAAGGTTAAAGGGGTTACGTATCCCATGAGGGATAACGTAACCCCTACGTTAAAGGGAATATTTAATAGAGGATAAGTCTATTAATAACGAATTAAATGA
>ML780019.1:419138-458575 GCA_009831015.1 Picea engelmannii | reverse complement strand
TGCTTTCACCTAGCCCCATGTAAAATATTTTATTAGAATTAGGAGTGTATATAAATAAGCTCTTTCGAGCATGTATTTTCTCTTGTTTGCATTTTTATTTTTGCGGCCTAATAAAGACTCCATAGCCCAACAGAAAGGCGACTAGAACTGCAAGAAGAGTTCTTAGAGCATCGCAGGGATGACTCTATCCCCCATGGAGCCAAATGTTAGCGATATTTCTTGCTAAGGGGGTTGAATTGCAAAAAGAGCGGGTCAAAACCCACTTATCCTAAGTTTTGGGCGCAAGCGCGTCTGCATTAAACATGAGTCATTTTTGGATGGCTGGATTTTGCACGCCTAGATCGACGGCGCACAACAAATTCCAGACCCCCCTTGCCTTTCGACCTTTAAGCGAGGGGGGGGGTCCGGAATCGGGGGTGCACCTCTCCAACGGTCCAGATGAGTGCGCCTGGATCAACGACGATGAAGACCATTCCGGACCCCCCCCCCCTCCTTTCTACCTTTAAGCCGAGGGGGGGGGGGGTCTGAAATCGTAGGTGCAGTTTCCAACGACCACGATCGAGGAGCCTAGATCAATGGCTCAGACATAGCCCCGACCTCCTCAGCTGCCCTGTCTTTAACCCGCATGGGCCCACCTCCCGCCATGTCATCTTCCTGTCTGCCTTTCCCTTGTCACCATGTGTCACCGTTCACCTCTCTCTCACACTTCCAGATGGCCTTTCCCTCCTCTCATCATCCATTTATCACTCGCCACGTATCCTTTTCCCTCCGTGTCAGCCTTTCACCGCATTAAACTTGTCTCGTCCATTCACCCGTTGTCTCTATGTATATCCCTAATGACTCCTGTCAATCCCCCCGCCACCTCTCTCACCTCTCATCGTCCCTTTCTTCGTCCTTGCGGTTGTGGCCCCGTCATTCCGTAATCTTCCCCCACTTCCCGCGCTGGCCTCCATAACCGTTCCTCAAGCTTTTCAGTTATTCCAGGTGGCAACGTGAGGGGTCTTCCATATCCCGAAGTGCTGAGTTGGCCGGGCCTTCCCCAATCCCAAGAAGCAGTTATTGAAGTGGTTGGTGGTGGTTAGACATCTTCTCCGCCATAATGGGAAAGTCCTGCATTGGGTTAAAGGCATGTTGATTCGCCGAATAAACTGTCAGAAGACTGATCGCGTCTACCATAAGTTGCACGACCATTCAAAGATTGTAGCTCCGTGTTGTCAGAAGCCATGCAGATGCAAAGCTTTCAATGCATTTTCTTGGTTCCGTTGTTGTTGTTGTTTTGAGTATATGTAGGCATTTTTTCCATTTTTGTATCTATCGATGGTAGAGCTAAGCTCCCGACTGTAAAGTTTCAGCAAATACTCTGGTTTCCTGGTTATGCCTCTGTGTTTAAGATTTCTTGGTTTATAACAAACAGTTCTCCCTTTTTCATCTCTGTTTCGTCTTTTGCTGGAGGGTCCACAGTTGAAGGATTCACGTGGACTTAACAATCTTGTTGCGATAAAGGATTTGTTGTGGCATTGTTGTGATCTCTGGAATTTGTGTTTGAATGTAAAAGGATTTTATGTTCGAATGCATTTCTTCCTCAGTCTGTTACACACCGGATGTCTGTGATAGGCCATTGCACCCTTCTTGCGTAAGTCTTCCACCTACTCACCCTTTTACTACGACTCACTATTTGGAGTTTATCAAGACCTCACTCGTTCACGCATGCCTGGTCTGGTTTCTGAGTTGATGCGATGTTGTTCTGAGTTTTCCTCCATTTGATCACCCTTTAAACAAATCGTGACATTAAACTGATGGGCTTCGGGCTCTACTCCTGCTAGCAATCCAGGAGTGACTTCCGAACGCCAACAGTCTGTGAACTTGGTTGGAAACAAGTCCTGATATTCATGCAATAGTTTTGTGATCTTGCTGATAGTAGAATCATCCCAATAGTCTCCCACATTTGTTGGTTTAGGTGCTTTCTCTGTTCCAATATTAACTTTCTTGATTTTAATGGGTTGTCCAATAAAAGGTAGTTCAATCCCTGGTCCTTTTATGTCTCTGTGACCTTTAGTTTCTGCAATGTTTACATCTCTAGGGTCATCATCCTCATCAAAAATAATATTGTAGCAATCTTGTAACTGTTGAAGAGGCACAGTCCATTCATCTCCTTCTTGGGTAAAAGGGAGGTTAGGTGCCTCCTCAAAGACCTTTTGTCTTACAATTTGTAAAGCTTGATCTATTGTAGGGTACTGAATCTCAAATAAAAAGGTAGATATAAAGTTCTGAGTCATTCCATACCAGTCTATAGTGATGAGGCGCAGTTCTGCATGCAAATACCAGTTGATAGGCATAGTATCCAAGGTGTTAATGAACTTATGCACCCACTGTTCTTTATGACTGTTTCCCCAGGCCTCCTCACAACTTTTCATGTGGTCCTTATGACACCTTTGTCCTGTGTAACGAGCTTCACATTCCTTATGATTGTTCTAAAAATCACACTTTCAATAAGGTGTGACACTATGTCCACTCCACGATGTTCCTCTTATGTCCTTCCCACCATCTAGTTGGTGTGGATTTCAATGCCTCATCCAGTGCCAACCTCCTCTATTGTACTGGTACAATTTTCTCAAATTCATCTAGGATTGTCTCTAAGTGATTCAAACCATCAAATGTTGGAAGATTACTTACTTCTATGCCAATCCATCGAACTTCTCTAGTCAGCCTAGCACATCATTGTGTGGAGAATTCATACATCCTGTTCTGCGAATTTTCTAATGCCTCTTATGAATCTGATGAACATGCAATTTCACTTCGCCATCTGAGATTTCTATCTGTTATAGGATTAATGTAATCATGTTGTCTTGATGTTAGCTTGTAGATGTTCTCTAGCTCATATGTGCAGTCTTCTTCCCTGATAGGTTTTGTGTATGTATGACCTTCATCCGGGTCTAGAGGTGCGATGAATTTAAGGCCATTACCCTCAAAGGTCATTCTTCTCTTATTTATGTCAACAACAGTCGAATTCTTGAAATCCCAATCAATTCCTAACAACGTAGTATAAGGAAAACTATCATCAACAATTTCAATCACTTTGAAATCTGCAAATTTCCTTATCCCATCAATGTTTATAGGAACATACTCTAATCTTCCAAAGGGGCTAACCGCCTGCTGATTGGCCATCCTGAGCCTGATAGGAGATTAAATCAGTCTAGGTTTTCCCATCAATGCCCAAGTCTACTTCATCATCACATTGACTTTTGATCCCAAGTCGAGGACCACATAGTCCACATCATAGTCTCCAATCTTAGCACTAAGGTGTAATTCCTTGTTAGTTCTTCTCTTTCTAGATACCTGATGTACTGCTTTATTCAATAAAGGATCTACCCTTCCTATATCATACTATCTTATCAAGTATTGTATATCTTGTACAACTCTTTCATCCTTAATCAAATTAATGCAAGTACATAAGAATTCCATAATCTTTCTTACCTCTTTTCCTTACCTAGAAGACTGATAAAATGTCAATGGCATTCCACATTCCCTTACTTCTGGTTGTGCCTTAGATGAAGAAGCTTGTCCTTCTACAAATTATTTCCTTGTTTCCTCAAAAGTATGCCTCTCTCTCCTTGGATCAAACAATTGTGCCTTCTCTGCAACATTTCGGATCCCTGATCCTTCTACAGTCTTTCCTGGAGTCACTCTTTCTTCTCCTCTAACAACTCCTCCTCTAGTAATAACAATGACTCTGGGGTATTTGTCGTGAGGTTCTACTGATATTAATTGTACTTTTTGGTTTCCTCCTCGCCTCTCTTGGATTTTGGCCAAAAATAATGGGCAATGTTCGATGACATGATCAAACGAGTTACAGTAGTTGAAAGTGGTACACGGGTTCTGACAATCCCTTGCCAAGTTTCTTGGTTGTGCGCAATTATAACAAATTATCTATCCTTTTCCTCGACCCATACCTGCTCCTCGTCCTCTTCCTATGAATCCACCACGAGGGTTGAAGTTTCCTCTTCCTAGGGAATTGAATTGTGCATTATTTCCTTCTTATTGTGTTTCTCCTTGAATTCTATATGTGTCCCATGATATTTCATGCATGAGATAATAATCCCTACAATCCTTCTCATCATGTCCCACATACTTGCAGAATGTGCAGAAAATATTGGTAGGTGTATGGACATATTTTTGCATATAATAACATTCACCAGGGAAATGTCTAGTTCTACATACCTTGCACCAAGGTACAATAGCCTGCTTCAAAGGACTAGGTGCTCCAAAGGCCAAATATTCATGAAATATGGGACAATGACCCTTGTCATGGACCTATGATTTACATTTGATAAACGAAATATATTCTCTTTTATCTTTTCCATTATATTTCTTCATATCTTTGACCTGTAAACACAAACTGGTTAACTGATTCAGGATTTGACTCATACCTGGGCTGGGTTCTCCTACAGGGGTTTTTTTCTAGTTTCATAGAAATCTCCAATGCTTCAGCCTGTGAAGCAACCTTCTGTTGCATCAGAGGGACTCTGATATGTGGCAAGAGATCAGCAATGAACCATTCGTTATTCTATTCTTCTTGAATATGGAAACTCAACCAACCTGTCAGGGCATTAAACCTCTGATCAAACTCCCAAACATGTTCAATTACCTTTTGTTTTATTTATTTTAGCTTTGTAATGCACTGTGACTCTGACTTAGGTTTCTTGAATTCTGCACTCAATGCAGTCTTGATAGCATTCAACGGTTTTGGTTGTCCAGGTCCTGAAACAAACTTCATGTACCAGTTCAGAGCATGATCCCTCAAAGTAGTACTGAACTAAGTTCTCTTAACAGCTTTGTCAGTGAATTTCTTGATACTCCATACAACTTCACATAAGAATGAGTGTTGATCAGGATATTCATTTCCATATCCTCTAAAGATCGATAACCTCATTTCATTTGCCATAGATCTTCCTTGGCTTTTCGACTGAGTATGTGTTAAACTGCTTGTAATAGTACTCTGATTTCTCTGACTGCTCTGATTACTCTGGTTACTTAATTCTTATAGAACAATAGGAGGAGTGATATTACTTACTTTGATAGTAGGAAAAGTGCATGAAGTTTTTGGTTCTCCTCGGTGAAGTTCTTCGGTCTGTATTTCCTATGTTCTTGCGGATTCTGAATGCTCTTCATCTGTTAGATCTGCTTCTTCTCCACTGTAGAATCCCTCGTCTCTATAGTTTTTCTTAAGTAGGTTCACAAGAGGAACCTCTCTGAATGGTCTTCCACTGCGCGTGAGTCCAACCTCTGTGTCATTGTCGTTGTCTGAATTTTTGAACTTTAGCTTCACTGTATCGTTAGGATATTCTTCTAATGCAATAACATCTTAATCCTCAGCTTCAAATAGTGTAGGAACTTCCCTCTAGGTCCCTTAAAGAAGTATATCTCTGCCTGACTATATGATTCGACTATGTCAATAGAAAACTCAGTAATGTAGCCTCCAATAATGCTAGCAAACTAGAGATCCACTACTCTAGACACAATGCTATCAACTCTCTTGACCTTCTTGATCAACACTACTGTCCAAACCATAGGTGGTCTAGATCTGATCTCAAACTGGGTGTCTGCTAATCTGGCTAACCACTCATATAAATATTTATGAATTCCTCCAAATAAAATATCGTGTATGTTGGTGAAGATGTACCTTCCCAACTAGTCTTCTATATTGATGCTAGGATTCTTGTTCTGGGCTTCAATGAAGTCCTTTTCTTGTTCTTCTATCCACTTCTGAATCTTTGTATTCGATGGGAACCACCTTGAAATTCCCTCGAAGAGATCCTAGTCCCGACAACATAACCATTTGTTGGCACACGGGCAAACCCAGGGTTCAACTCTTGCAGTGCACCAACAAACCCTAACTACTGGCCCTTTCAACAACCTCTGCGAAGCCGATGCAGTCTCACCTGAAGTAGCAATAGGGGGTTGCAGGACATAGGTGTCTACAACCAAAGGAAATGAAAAGTGGATCCAGGACCACAACACACAATAATCTAGTTATTATTTATATCACTTAAGCCTACTTCGCAAGTTGTATCTCATATCTAACACAACAATGAAATAACAATATAATAGATGGAAAATAACACAACATCAATCACAAAGAACAACAAGATATACGTGGTTCACCCTCTCCCTAGGGATACGTCCACAAAACCATGTTTCTTGATATATTATATGAAAACATGCAATTCTATCTGCACACTTAGCTTGTAGATCTCTCTCTCTTTATCTCGCCCCTCCCCGTGCACCCAACTGCAGGGTTGATCTTCGAACCCAATTGATGATCTTACAATACAGTCTCAACATTATTCTCTACAATGATTCTCAGCAATGAACAATAACAACCATTGTCTCAATGAACCAACCTAGAACCAACCCTCCCAAGTCTCCTAGACCTTTATTTATACATTACATAACAAAGTCTAGGTGTCAAAACCCTAGATCCAAAAACCTAGGTCCAAAACCCTAGGTCAAATTGGCCCGTATTTTTAGGGCTTCACTAGCATGTCCTTCCTCTTTTTCTGTGAGGCGCTCCAAATAAATTGTTGATGTTTTATTCCTCTTGTTGAGTTGTCCACGATCCATTTTCCTTATTGCTTTATATTCCTTGATCTTCTCTTCCAACGGCTAGCTTTTCCCACTTTGACCCTTCCTCGGTTCATGTATCTTCTGCGTAGTTCGTACTTCGCCTTTATTCCTTAATCTCACTTCCGTTTATATCCAAGGTCCAACACAACATTAATCTTTTTCCTTTCATGTCTTGGAGCATATAAGAGTTAAATCCCAATATCTTTTCGATGACATAGGGTCTGATCTAGAGTGCTTCGAACTTTGTATGCATGAACAACTTCTCCTTGGCCTTGTTCCATAGTAGCACCAACTCTCCCTTATGGAAATTCTCCATAGTTGTGCTTTGATCAAAATACCTATTGACACTCTGTTGCATATGAGAAGTTCAATTCAAGGCTTTGCTTAGTTCCTCTTCTAAATTCAACAACTAATTGATTCTCTTCTGGATGGGTGAATTGTTTTCTATATCCTCGGTATTAACCATAGAGATCAATGCATTGATCTCGTGGCTAATCGACATTTTCTCCTCTTTCCCTTAAACCAATAGATATGGAAACATCCCTGCACTATCCTTCAGGGTTGTTCTTCTTTCCCATAATTCTTTTGTTAGCTTCATATGCCAATTCCTATGGTTGGTATTAACAGTTTTCTTCAGTATCTGCACAAGTGTTTTGTTTGTGAATTCAGCAAGGCCATTACCTTGTGGGTATTAGTTCAATGATTGAACCATGATGATTCCATATTATCCGCAAAACTCCATGAAATTTGACCTGATGAATATCGAACCATTGTGTGTGCTAAATTTATCAGGGACACCAAATCTTGACATAATGTTTTCCTTGAGGAATTTAATCGATTCTTCAACATCAACCTTCTTTAGCACCATTGCTTCCAGCAATTTCGTGAAATAATTGGTAGATGTCAAAATGTACATATTCCCCTTGGTATATTTTGGATTAATCAACCCAACAATATCAATTCCCCATTGGGAAAATGGTTGTTCTACCACAATTGGATGCAAAGGAATTGCAACTTTATTCATTTTTCCTGAAAATTGTTGATATGACAAACACTTCCTTATTGTGGCATAGGAATCTCTTAATATTCATGGCCAATAAAATATCTCTCTGATTATTTTCTGGGCAGTTTCAGTGGGTGAAAAGTGTCCACCACATATTCCCTCATGGAATTCTTTGATCAGTCCTTGGGCTTGATTTTCATCGACGCATATTAACAATGTACCATCAAAATTCTTTCTAAAAAGTATGTCAGCAATCAACACATATTGGTTCACCTTCATCTTGAGTGTCCTTCCCTTCTTGGGATTCACTGTGACAAGAAATTCTTGGACCTTAAGTAGAATATGATGTCTTCATACCATTCTGAATCAGATAATGGTTCTTCGATTGAGATTGAAATCATCCCATTGATCGAGCCCCCATTCATGATGAGCTTGCACAAACCTTGTAATTTGATTTATTTTAAAGGTTTAATCTTGATATTATATTCTTGAACTTTTTCTAACCAGTTAGCCCATTTCCATTCTCTCAATTGTTGATTTAGAAGCATCTTCACTGGTGATGAGGGAACATAAGCTATAACATGGGAATTTAATATATACATCCGAAAGTGTGCTACTTCTTTTACAAGATCCAAGGCTTGCTTTTAGATTTCTGAATACCTCAACTCATAGTCGTGTAGCCTTTTTCTCATAAAACTTATTGTGAGTTCTTCTCCATTGCTACTTTTCGGAGTGAGAACAAATGCAACGATTACCTATGTAGAAAATGAATAGATAATAAAGTCTCTTTGGAATTCTAGACTGATGAGGACAGGAGCGGTGGTGATTTCCCCTTTGATATTGTTGAACACTTGCTGAGTATATGCTATCCACTCGAATCTCTACTCCTTTTTCAACAAAAAATTGATATTCTTTATGATGCTTGCGTAATCAGGAACAAATCTTTGAACAAAATTGATTTTCCTAAAGAATGATTGGAGTCCCTTCTTGGATGTTGGGGGTTTGAGATCATTTGTTTCTTTAACTCTTTCCATATCTATGTAAATCCCTTCCTTGCATACAATATGGCCCAACAACTTGCCTTGATTCACAACGAACAAACATTTCTTTGGGTTCAAAGAAACCTCATATAATCTACATCTTTCAAAAACCTTTCTTAAATGATGGATGTGATCCTCCCTTTTGTTTGAATGCACCTTCAAGTAATACTAATAGTCTACCATAAACTTTCCTATCAACCCGTTGAACACATGATCCTTGGCCCTTTGGAATGTGGCTTCAACATCCTTTAAACCGAAGGGCATTCTAGCATATGCACATGTCTCCCACGGAGTCATAAATGTTTTCTTTTCTCTATCTTCCTCAACCACCAAGACCTGATTATATCCAGAGAAACCATCCAAAATGGACATGCAGGCCGATCCAGTAACTTGTTGTAGATGAAACTTCATGTTTGGGAAAGGAAAATTATCTTTTATGCTTGATTTTTTAATATCTATGAAGTCAACACACATTTGGATTTCCCTGGTCTTTTTCCTTACAATCACTAGATTTGAAATCTAGTCTGAATGTCTAATAGGATAAATTATCCTTGCCTTCTTCAACTTCTCCAATTTGATTTTTACAAGAGGTTTAAGCTAAGGATTCATCATCCTATTTTTTTGCTTTACTGGTTTCGCTTCTTCCCTCAAAGGAATGATATGTTGGAATATCATTTTATCATAGGCTTTCAAATTATTGTAGGTCCAATCAAATACATCAATATATTCTTTGAATAAGGAAACATATTGATCAACCTCTTCGATGGTGCAATCAACTCCCAAGTTGACATATTTCAGGGATTTGTCCATTCCAATATTGACCTTTCTCATTTCTTGCACCTTTCGAACTGAAACATCTTCAAGTATATTCTTGGCATGATCGTCTTTTGTAAGAAAATATTCAACTTGTATACAGTCTATTGGGATGTCAGACAAGCTATCATCTTCTTCATCATCATCATTTAACAAGTGTTTTTCCAATTGTTCATCGTTCTCAAATACTTGTAAGTACTCAATATTATCGGGCACAGATGGTAAAAAATCTCTTTCTACCTAGAAAGACATTTTTCTTTGGGCATCGTCTAGTTTTGGTAATGAGGTTGCCAAGGCTAGTGAATTGGTCTTGTGATTCTTGTCCCTTGGAATGAAAGAAATGTTGAAAGAGCTGAAATATTTCATCAATTCAGTGACTCTTTTGAAATACAACTTAAGTCTTTCCTTTTTGATTTTGTACCTTTGGGTAACCTAATTGATGACCAACTCTAAATCTCTAGTCACAATGAGATGTTCTATTTTCATTTCTCATGCGAGGATCATCCCCTGGATCAAAGCTTCATATTTTGCCTCGGTATTCATGCATGGAAACTCCATCCTTATAGCATGGGGTTGCATCCTCTTATATGGACTCATAAGAACAATTCCAACTCTATTCTCGGACTTAGAACAGGCTCCATCAAATGACATTCTCTAGTAACCTTCAAACACACACTCTTTTCCTTCCAATCCTTGAACTCGCTTTAGGATTTCATTGTGCTCCATGTCCTGGATTGCATAGTTTCCAACCCCAACATCTATATAGTATTCCATTAACTCATTGTCCTTCTTCTTGAAGGAGAAGGGTTTTATGGGTTCACGAGGTACTTTGATCATTTCTCCATCCTTTCCTGGTAGCATCATACAACTTATGCCATTCATTATATATCCACTGATCATGGACGTACAATCTCTTGTCAGCACAAACCCATATGCTGGAGGAATGTCTACCACAATAATATTGAAAATTGTGATGATATAGGGGGCTATTATAATCCAAGCATACAAATCCTTGACTTCTCCATACGTTGGCAATTTTCTAGAATCGATTGCATATATTCTCTCACCGGAATATGATGTCTTCAAACCATTCTGAATCAGATAATGGTTCTCTCACTGAGATTGAAATCATCTTATCGATCGAGCCCCCATTCATGATGAGCTTGCATAAACCTTGTACTTTGATTTCCTTTAAAGGTTTAATCTTGGTATTATATTCTTGAATTTTTTCTAATCAGTTATCCCACTTTCATTCTCTCAATTCTTGATTTAGAAGCATCTTCATTGGTGATCAGAGAACATAAGTTATAACATGGGAGTTTAATATATACATCTGAAAGTGTGTTACTTCTTTTACAAGAGCCAAGGCTTGCTTTTAGAGTTCTGAATACCTCAACTCATAGTCATGTAGCCCTTTTCTCATAAAACTTATCATGAGCTCTTCTCCATTGTTATTTTTCTGAGTGATAATGAATGCAACAATTGCCTCTGTAGAAAATGAATAGATAATAACGTCTCTTTGGAAGTCCATACTGATGAGGACAAGAGCAGTGGTGATTTCCCCTTTGATATTGTTGAATTCTTACTGAGTATATGTTATCCACTCGAATCTCTACAACAACAAATTGATAGGATTTACGATGCTTGCATAATCATGAACAAATCTTGGAACAAAATTGATTTTCCCAAAGAATGAGTGGACTCCCTTCTTGGATGTTGGGGGTTTGAGATCATTTATTTCTTTAACTCTTTCCATATCTATGTAAATCCCTTCCTTTCATACAATATGGCCCAACAACTTGCCTTGAGTCATAACAAACAAACATTTCTTTGTGTTCAAAGAAATGTCGTATAATCTACATCTTTCAAAAACCTTTCTTAAATGATGGATGTGATCCTCCCTTTTGTTTGAATGAACCTTCAAGTAATCTTGATAGTCTACCATAAACTTTTCTATCAACTCGTTGAACACATGATCCATGACCCTTTGGAATGTGGCTTCAACATCCTTTAAACCGAAGGGCATTCTAGCATATGCACATGTCTCCCGTGGAGTCATAAATGTTTTCTTTTTTCTATATTCCTCAACCACCAATACCTAATTATATCCAGATAAACCATCCAAAATGGACATGTAGGTCAATCCAGTAACTTGTTGTAGAAGAAACTTCATGTTTGGGAAAGGAAAATTATCTTTTATGCTTGAATTTTGAAGATCTCTGAAGTCAACACACATTTGGATATCCCTAGTATTTTTCCTTACAATCACTAGATTTGAAATCCAGTCTGAATGTCTGATAGGATAAATTATCCTTTCCTTCTTCAACTTCTCCAATTTGATTTGTATAAGAGGTTTCGGCTAGGGATTCATCATCCTATTTTTTTTCTTTACTGGTTTCGCTTCTTCTCTCAAAGGAATGATATGTTGGAATATCATTTTATCATAGGCTTTCAAATTATCGTAGGTCCAATTGAATACATCAATATATTCTTTGAATAAGGAAACATATTGATCAACCTCTTCGGTGGTGCAATCAACTCCCAAGTTGACATATTCTGGGGATTTGTCCATTCCAATATTGACTTTTCTCATTTCTTTCACCTTTCGAACTAAAACTTCTTCAAGGATATTCTTGGCATGATCGTCTTTTGTAAGCAAAGATTCAACTTGTATACAGTCTATTGGGACGTCATACAAGCTATCATCTTCTTCATCATCATCGTTTAACAAATTTTTTTCCAATTGTTCATCGTTCTCAAATATTTGTAAGTACTCAATATTATCGGGCACAGATGGTAAAAAATCTCTTTCTACCTGGAAAGACATTTTTCTTTAGGCATCATCTAGGTTTGGTGATGAGGCCGCAAAGGCTAGTGAATTGGTCTTGTGATTCTTGTCCCTTGGAATGAAAGAAATGTTGAAAGAGTTGAAAGATTCCATCAATTCAGTGACTCTTTTGAAATACAACTTAAGTCTTTCCTTTTTTATTTTTGACCTTTGGGTAACCTGATTGATGACCAACTCTGAATCTCCAGTCACAATGAGATGTTCTATTTTCATTTCTCGTGCGAGGATCATCCCCTGGATCAAAGATTCATATTTTGCCTCATTATTCATGCATGGAAACTCCATCCTTATAGCATGGGGATGCATCATATTATATGGACTCATAAGAACAATTCCAAATCTGTTCCCAGACTTAGAACAGGCTCCATCAAATGACATTCTCTAGTAACCTTCAAAAACACACTCTTTTCCTTCCAATCCTTGAGATCTCTCTAGGATTTCGTTGTGCTCCATGTCCTGGATTGCATAGTTTCCAGCCCCAACATCTATATAATATTCCATTAACTCAATGTCCTTCTTCTTGAAGGAGAAGGTTTTTATGGGTTCACGGGGTACTTTGATCATTTCTCCGTCCTTTCCTGGTAGCATCATACAAATTTTGTCATTCATTATATATCCACTGATCATGGACGTATAATCTCTTCCCAACAAAACCCCATATGTTGGAGGAATGTCTACCACAATAATATTGAAAATTGTGATGATATGGGGGGTTGTTGTAATCCAAGCATAAAAATCCTTGATTTCTCTGTACGCTGGCAATTTTCTAGAATCGATTGCATATATGCTCTCACCAGTTTCATAATACTTAGTGAAACTCATTCCAAATGCCTCCATGACTGCAAGCGACATTATATTATTTGTCACGCCAGTGTCAAATAAACAGTTATGTAATGCAACATCATGATTTTCAATTGATATGTAGAAGGGAAAAATTTTACCTCTCAACTTGGCAATCGATGGGCTCTGGCTCTGTTTTCGACCGGTAACGACAACTTTAGTTATTTATGATGGATCATCCAACAACTTCAATATGTTTTGTCTCTACTGGGGAATATTTACCACTTCCATAAAAGGAAGAGTTATCCTGAATTTACTTAAGTCCTCCATGACATTATACGTCATTTGAGTGAAGCTTGATGCCATGTGTTTCCTTTTGGTTCCATCTGTCATTTTCTCATTCAACACTTTTTCAATTGTTTTTTCCTTTTATTTTATTTTTTCTTTTTCCTTGTCAGAGTCGCCTTTATTCTTAGGTCTATT
This sequence comes from Picea engelmannii, assembly GCA_009831015.1. Taxonomy (NCBI): domain Eukaryota; kingdom Viridiplantae; phylum Streptophyta; class Pinopsida; order Pinales; family Pinaceae; genus Picea; species Picea engelmannii. The sequence goes on along the minus strand of ML780019.1, from coordinate 444,984 downwards.
TAAAAACCCTCTTATCTGGGTGACGTTTTCTTGCGAGTTAGGATCCTTATCGCCCTCTCCAAATATATACATGGATGTCTCACATCCATCCATATGCACTGTCTCAGAGATTTCATCAGGTAAGTAATAAATTTCTTGCTCGATTAATTGCTCGTCATAGACATCATCCAAGACAACCCCGTTTGGAGTGGGATGTCTGGGAACCCTTGGTCTCTGTGGGTTATCAGTATTCTCGAACCTGGCTCTTTTTTTTAGGGGAGTATTCCTCCTTTTCTCAGGAATCAACATTCTTGGGTTTGGCATGTAATTATCTCCCCTTCTCAATCTGGTTATTTCATTCTGCATATGATTGATGGTTCTATTCATCTGTGCAATTTCAATTCTTTGCTTTGTTTCTTGCACCGCTACGAGGTCAACCTTTACGTTAGGTATGGTTCCTTTAAAGAATCATCCTCCCACCATTTGGTTTGAGATGGTCGAGGTTTCAATTCTTCATTCTTTCTTGAGATGGAAGCTCCTTGATTATCAATATTTAATCCTCCCATTTGCCTTTGTACTCTTCCCAGTATAATGTCAGGGTTGACACCTGTCTGAATCATAATTTCTTCCATATCAGTGGCCTTAGTCATTGATTCCTCCAAGGTATCCATTTGGGATGTTCTGATAGCATATTTTACATTTGGGGGCATTGCATTCTTATAACAATCGAGAATGACCAGCTCATTTGGTCTTTTATCTTTTGGAATTCTACTTAAGGTCTTATTGAACCTGAGGTTAAAATATCATATATTTTCGTTCTTCCTCAACCCAATATGGGTGAATTCTATGAGGAGGGTATGGTAGGAAATTGGAGGGGAAAACATAGCTTCAAGGTCGTTAAACGAGCGAATAGATTTACTAGGAAACGTTGTATAACATTCATAAGATCTTTCCGATAATGTTTGCAAAAACAACCTCACCATGACATCGTCATATTCAACTTGGTGAAAGTCGCAAACATCAAGAAATAAGTGTAGATGCCTCTTCTCATCTATTGTACTGTCTCCAAAAAATTCCTTTAAGGTGCCCTTAGGGAGAACATGGAGCTCATGTTGTTCACCTATAATATTAAGAGGGGGATCTCTTACCCTCCTTTTTTTTCCAAACCCTAGGATTCCTTGGTTTTTTGCGACATCTCTTTCACCTCCTTGTCTCTCCTCATGATGATCATCTCGGGGTTGTTCGTCTCTCTCTACCATGTATGAGGAGACTTCAAGAGTATAATTTTCACTTCTAAGGGTAAATATTTTCTTACTTTTACTTCTGGTAATGGGTCCTTTGTATTCGTCCAACTTCAATCTTGACCTTGTTCTTGTATTGCTCTAGCTAGCCTTTGATTTCTTAGATCTTGTCGTTCTTCTCTCCTCTATATTCGAAGGATTTCTCTTTCTTCTTCTTGGACTAAAATATTCTAAGAAATTTCTAACTCTTCTCGAGTCTAGGCTGTTGTTATTACCATATTATACAACTAGTGTAAAATGCTTCATGATTATTTAATCCAATTTCTAAATGGGGTTGATTACCTTGGGGTAAAGTCATATATTCTTTCACAATGCTAGGCCAGGTTCCAAAATTTTAGTTCATTTCCCCAGTATGGTAGCCAAAAATGTTGATGCTTGAATCCGTTAGGATCGAAATGACAACCTCACAAGGATATAAATCCCCCTGTATTTTTATAGAGGTGGTACTCCTCTTTTTTCTTCATATTTTCATGGGACTTTGGGTTTTCCGAATATGGAACTTATGCAGAAGTTCATCGTGGTAATAAAAGGAAAGTAAAAATATATAAGAAAAATGGAAAATGTTTTTATTTTTTTTTTAAAGAAAGTTTTGTTGGGCCCCAACAACTCCCCCTAAATTTTTACAAAATTTAAAGGCCCCTCCGTTAGAATCTTGATAATTATAATGAGCTACAGAATCAACCTTTTCAAATAGTTCCATACCTTGGCTTGTTTTGAGACAAACTTAAGACATTCACTATAGTATGAGACATTCATTACAAGAGTATATGTCAAAATTTAGAAACGGGCATAGAAATCTCAATTTAAACAAAAACGTTAATTTTTATCAATTGTTTAATTTCATTTAAATTATGATTATGTGCTCTTTCTTTTGCTCATTAGCCAGTTTGACTATTTTGAATAATGTGTTCAATACTTCATCAAATAATGTCTTGGTTGGTTTCTCATTTTCATAAAATCATTTGGTGATATTAACTAATTAAATTCTTTTTTCATTTTGCATCTCATAATAATAATAATTATTATTATTATTATCTGTCATTTGTTTGATTTTGTAAAAAAACAAAATTAATATTTTTTTCTCCATTAACTTGAAGCTTCTAGAATTTTAAGATCGTATTTGAAAGGAAATTGTGAACAATGTTTGTTTAGAACTTATAGTTAGTTTAAATTCATTTTTTATTTTATTGTTCTAGATTTTGTTTTATTCACAATTTTTAGGTTATTAATTTAGGTTTCTTTTTGTTTCACATGTTTCTATTATCAGTTATTTGGTATGGATCTGATCATGGCTCGATTTTATTATCCAAATATATTCAAGATGATTGATCCAAAAATAATATTGGATTACTACAAATAATTTTATGAGCAACAACAAATAAAATTTGGAAAGGCGTCAAGATCAGACAGGCGATTTTGCAGGACTGATTTCAACCAAACTGTGAGGAATTTGAAGAAACAGTTGAAAACCCATTTCCCAAATTGACTCATTTACCTTTCACGTAAAATTTTTCTCAAACAAATGCATGATTTGAGAGATATGTGTGTCTCTTTACGAGACAAGTTTTCGGTGGCGGAAATTATTAGTGACACCCAAACTGTTCACTCATTGTATAAATATATGAGAAAGTTCATAACCAAGGGGGAGGATATCAAAGAAATTGAGAGGAGGATTTTTATCCTTTCTCTTTTGTATATTATTTCTTTTGTAATCTTTATTCTTCTCAAATGGAGTAACGGATGGTTGGAATCTTTTGGATAATGGACGAGTATTTTCAAAGAAGAATATGGAATTCCAGGTTGCTTAATGGCTTTTGTCCTGTGAGTAAAATGGTTTTATTTTCATTATAATATCTTCATATTCTTTGAATAATTGATTATGCATTCATTTAAATTAACTTTAGTCTTTTTATCAATACATGGTTAATTGCTTTCATTTATGTATTAATTTTTTTTTCCATCTTTAAGAGTCTATTATCCCAAAAATTCTTCCAAGACTACAGTATGAGCATGTGATTTTGAGAAAGAATATGGGAAATAAATTCATCTTTGTCTTTAGACTTGTGTGATGCTTATTCCATTTCGTTCTTTCATTACTATTGTATTATCATAATGTTATTATGGTTGATTTTAGCTTTAGCTTGTCATCATATGGTGTTTTCATATTGTTAAATGTTATATGATGTCCATAATTTCTTATTCCATTTTTAATGTGTGATTGATCTATCATTTGATTATTTTTGAATTTATTCTTAATGTTAAATGTTGGATAATATCAATATTCAGATCTGAGTTTTCTCTCATTCTTAAATATTGATCATCCTAAGATCACAAGATTTTTAATTAGATGTCTTTCTGTTGTTATTAATTTACTCCAATATCAAATACTTCTTTGAATGTATTTTGGAAGTGCTAGTATTGTTTTGTTATAGGTTTCCCTTAACAATAGCATAGGCATGAACTCATACAACACAGAAAGATAAACTCAGTTGATTGATCAGTTAGAGGTTAGTAGATGCATTATTTTCTTTTATTTAGAGTTGTTTGTGAATGAAACGATGATTACATTAATTAGTTTTGACTGTTTTTGTGTCACTATTTCAATCATATTCATTTAGTATTTATTTGTTTAATATCTTAAAAAAAAAAGTGTTGTTCATATTTGATTCAGAAACTTTATCAAACAATCATTTTCGCAAGATTTCATGCAAACCTTGTAAATTGTATACAAATTGTTCATAATGATGTGTATATTCACATTCTTAGATAAATATTTGTAATTACTGTGTCGATTGTTAGAATCTTTTCTTTAGTTAGTTTATTTCATTTTGATATCTTTAGGACCCTAGTTGGCTAACAAATCCATTAAACCCGTTAGGATAGGTCATATCAAACAGCTTGGGTTAATTAGACAACCCCAGACCGGGTCTATCCTTCTGGTTGATAGTATGTCAAATTTTCCCATCAACAAATGGCACTAGAAGGAGGGTTGAGGTAAATTTAATGATTAAATGTTTTACCCCTCGGCCTATCATAATTCCAGATTTATAAATTTTTCTCTTGTGTCATCTTGAAATGCAATAGAAGGTAGGCCAAACTCACAAGCTAGCCTTATAGGAGTCTTTGTTTTGAATTTAATTAATTTCCCATGGCTCCCCAAATCATTGTGTTGGAACATGTTTTCCACTTCTCATTACCTGATATTCCCAACAAGACAATCTCTCTCTTGTCCAAACTCACTTTTGATGGTGGGGGGAATGTATCTGCAAAAGACCATATTAACAAGTTTTGGTGTAAATGCATCAAGCATGATATTTCTGATTTAAAGTTTTTTTGCAAATTGTTTGCTTTTACTTTCAGGGGTCGGATTAAACATTGGTTTGAGTCTTTTCCAGCATATCACATTATTGATTGGTTTCAGTTTGTAGATGAATTTTTAGATGCTTTTGAAAACTGTGATTACAATCAATTATGTGAATAATTTCAGAATTTACTAATCAATGGCAATTCATCTCCAGAAGACTTTTCAACCAGAATCCATCACGTTCTTTGTAAATTTAATCTTGATGACATGTCATTTATACTAAATCTCCTCTATGATGCTTGCATCCCTTTCATCCAGTCACATTCAATAGTGAATGATGAATCGGTTGCAAATCCTACCACTCAATTGCGAGAAGAATTTTGTTCAGAGGATGAAAGGAATCCATCCGAAAATTTTGAACAAGCAAGGGAGGTAGAATGTATTAAAAATGTTCTTACTGACAATCAAATTAGTTTTTCCTATGAATCATTGTATAATCAGTCATCGACCATCATGGAAGAAGATTTGATGTTGGGTCAAGGTGAATGTCCATATTTTTTCTAACTCTTGCTATAATCAGTACTTAAATTCAGTTATTGAAGAACACTTAGGTGACGAAAACGATCTTAAGCATTCTAACATTCCAGTGAAACTGATTAGAGATGTAGATCTGCAATTGGAAGAAGAAACCTTAAACACTCATCTACAAATCATACCTTATCCACAAGAAATATCATATGTTTGTCATGAAATTTTTGAATTATCTATCATACAGGAGACAAATTTAGATGATCATATCATGTTGAAGAATTTATCACCAAAACAGAGTGAAAGTTTTAAGGAAAGTAAAGAGGAATGTCTTGAGAATACCATTGTTAAATATCATAGCTCAAGATATTATTTTCATGTGCTCATTTATGATTCCTTTTACTCTTTATATCCCGATATCTTCTTAGATTCTGGTGGACTTGATACTTTACCCACAATATCTTACTCTTTTTCATCACAATCAAATATTTTCGATATATCGAAATTTGGTGAAATTAATTCCAAACATAACATTTATGAAGTTGGATTTGATGCTCTTTCACTTTCGTTGCTTGCATGGAAAAAAGTCATGTTGCAAGATTATTTTACACGATTTATTGTTGAAAAAGATAATGTACTTATGCTTATGGAAATAAAATATTCTATTCGTTCTTTGATTAGTTTGAATTTTAATGTTTATGCTTCACAGTTTGAAACAATCAATATCATCAAAGGAAGTGTTCAAACCAATAATCTAATTGATGTCATGAATCCTCTTATGATGTGTTCCCCATTGATATATCCATTTCATCAAAGTCATGGTTTGCATCCTAATTTTTATGACAAGATCTTAGAATGGCTTGAATATTCGTATCTAAAAAATCTTCATAATAAAGATAAAGTTGTGCTTGCTTTGTTTCTACCTAAATATCTAGGAAGTAAGCATTACATGATTGTTTTAGATCCTCCATGTGAAGAAATTGAAGAACACTTGGAGAATTGTCAGGAGGATGGGGCACTTCGGCCTTGGTTGATGGTTATGTCAGGTCCGCATAATATTGACAAGTTTTCCAAACTGACTTACACTCTTCCATGCCATTATGACCCATATCACGACCAGATTGTAGAATGGTTGGAGGATTCATACATCAAGAAGTTTAAAAAGAATGGTAAAGTCGTGATTGTTTTGTTTTTAAAAGAATATATAGGAGGTAAGCATGACATATTTCTTTTGTATCTGCAAATACTACATTCTTTTATTCTGATTTTCAACTTTCTATGCCTTGCAGGATTGAAGATGCTCTTGTGGCTGCACTGGAAATACGATTTTACTTAGAGTATTGATCTATTTAGTAGTTTAAAGTAGGTTTAGGAGTAGGTTTCCTTTAGTTTTCTTTCTCAATATTTCTTTGTGTAATAATGCAGTTATGAACACAAGTGGGTACACCAAGAGAACCATAATATGAATGTTGTCAGGGAAGTCCACTTTAAATATTTTTCTCTCTTCTTTTCGTTGAATATTTCTTTTCAAAAATGCAGTATCATATATTTCTTAATAAGTATTTTTCTATTTTCTTTTAGTCTCTTTTATTTTTAATAATAATGCTTGGTCAAAATAGCATCTCATGCATTACTATCTTAAGAAAAGAACTTGCTTGCACATGATATTTTATATGATTTAGTTCTTCCTTTATTTTACAGTGATATACTAGTGGATCCAAAAGCTCAAGATTATATTTAGCCAAAATCATTTCCTGAAAAGTTTTCTTTTGTTGTTTTGATTTTGTGTACTTATAATTTTGAATCCCATTAATAAAATTTGATTTGGTTTGTTGTGTTTTTTTTGTTGTTTTCTTTGATTGCTTTGAATGAGTTTTCTTCTTATTTGTATTTTTGAATCAATATATTTTTTATCAAAGAGTTATTGTCGAAGGAAACACTTATTTTAAGACTTGTGTTTTTCAAGCAAATTGAAATCGTTCAAAGAGGTCATGATATTAAGATATAGCTCAGACAATTGATTTTTAAGTCAATTGTCACTTTCATTTTGTCCTCAAATTGTCTTTGTCAGAGTATTACACCAGAGATATGGTTTAAATCTTTGAGAATTACGATGATCTTTAAACTTTTTACGCTGTCCATATTCTTAAGGAATCACTTTTAAGTACTTCCCCATTTTCTAGATGATTTCTTAAAGGAAATCTAAAATCTCTAAACCATGATAAAACTTCCAGTTTTGAAAGAAAATAAATAACATGATCAACTATTCACCTATATTGCATTAACCTCCAGTATCACCTCATTCTCTTTGTCATCGAGAAATCTTTAATTGTATTATTATTTTAAAATGGCATAATAGGGTTGGAAGCACTTAAGTGTGGGAAGTGTGTGTAAATCTGTTGGGGTACTGAATAGGCTCGCTGGCAGCGGGTAAATGCACACATGATACCAAGACAACTTTGTCGGGGTACTGAACAGGCATGTTGGCAGCGAAGCAATGTCGGGTCGAGAGGTAGCAGGTATATTCTTTTAAATTAACTTTTATGGAAGTATACATCATGTGGATACAACTATTGGATGGGATTAAAGCATTTGAGTGGGTTAAATGGCATCCCTGTCAAGGCTATGGACGCATGTTGGCAACAGTGGCTCTGTCAACGGTATTGAATTTATTTTATAAACATCATGACTCTTTGATTAAAACATTATTTCAGGTCATAATCTTTTGCAAAGAAAATTCTATTGTCTGGTTATAACATTGAGCTTATCCTAATACTATATGGTCTCGGAGTGAATTTATTTCAGGGAGCTTAAATCATTTTTCAAGTATATTCTTTTCTTCCTGAGATGAAATCTTACCAGATCAAAGATAACTGATTCACCCAGTAAGTCGTCATTTGTTGGGCCCCAACAACTCCCCCCTAAAGTTTTACAAAATTTAAAGGGACCCCATTAGAATCTTGATAATTATAATGAGCTACATAATCAACCTTTTCAAATAGTTACATACCTTGGCTTGCTTTGAGACAAACTTAAGACATTCACTATAGTATGAGACATTCATTACAAGAGTATATGTCAAAATTTAGAAACGAGCATAGAAATCTCAATTTAAACAAAAACGTTAATTTTTATCAACTGTTTACTTTCGTTTAAATTATGATTATGTATTCTTTATTTTGCTCATTAGAAAGTTTGAATATTTTGAATAATGTGTTCAATACTTCATCAAATAATGTCTTGGTTGGTTTCTCATTTTCATAAAATCATTTGGTGATATTAATTAATTAAATTATTTTTTCATTTTGCATTTCATAATAATAATAATAATAAAGAATTATCTATCATTTGTTTGATTTTGTAAAAAAACAAAATTAATATTTTCCTCTAATCCATTAATTTGAAGCTTCTAGAATTTTAAGATCATATTTGAAAGGAGATTATAAACAATGTCTGCTTAGAACTTATAGTTAGTTTAAATTCATTTTTTATTTTATTGTTCTAGATTTTGTTTTATTCACAATTTTTAGGTTATTAATTTAGGTTTCTTTTTGTTTCACAAGTTTCTATTATCAGTTATTTGATATGGATTTGATCATGTCTTGATTTTATTATCCAAATACGTTCAAGATGATTGATTCAAAAATAATATTGGATTGCTACAAATAATTTTATGAGCAACAACAAATAAAATTTGGACAGGCATCAAGATCAGACAAGCAATTTTGCAGGATTGATTTCAGCCAAACCGTGAGGAATTTGAAGAAACGGTTGAAAGCTCATTTCCCAAATTAACCCGTTTACCTTCCATAGAAAAAATTTCCCAAACAAATGCACAATTTGAAAGATATGTGTGTCTCTTTACGAGGCAAATTTCAGGTGGCATAAATTATTAGTGATGCCCAGACTATTCACTCATTGTATAAATATATGAGAAAGTTCAGAACCAAGGGAGAGGAGATTGAAGGAATTGAGAGGAGGATTTTTATCCTTTCTCTTTTGTATATTATTTCTTTTGTAAGCTTTATTCTTCTCAAATGGAGTAACATATGGTTGGAATCTTTCGGATAATGGACGAGTATTTTCAAAGAAGAATATAGAATTCCAAGTTGCTTAATGGCTTTTGTCCTGTGAGTAAAATGGTTTTATTTTCATTATAATATCTTCATATTCTTTGTATAATTGATTATGCATTGATTTAAATTAGCTTTAGTCTTTTTATCAATACATGGTTAATTGCTTTCATTTATGTATTAATTAATTTTTTCCATCTTTAAGAGTCTATTATCCCAAAAATTCATCTTTGGCTTTAGACCTGTGTGATGCTTATTCCATCTCGTTCTTTCATTATTGTTGTATTATGAGAATGTTATTATGGTTGATTTTAGCTTTAGCTTGTCATCATATGGTGTTTTCATATTGTTAAATGTTATATGTTGTCCATAATTTCTTATTCTATTTTTTATGTGTGATTGATCTATCATTTGATTATTTTTGAATTTATTCTTAATATTAAATGTTGGATAATATCAATATTCATATCTGAGTTTTCTCTCATTCTTAAATATTGATCATCCTAAGATCACAAGATTTTTAATTAGATGTCTTTCTGTCATTCTTAAATATTGATCATCCTAAGATCCTAAGAAAACTTTGATAGAGTGATACATTGGAAGTGAAAATAAAGATAAAAATAGATCACCCTCAAATACTTTATATTTAGAAAACCAGGTTACAAAGTACAATCAAGATTGTTCCCAAGATAACTCTCTTGGAATTTATAAAAAATATACAGTTCAATACATATTCTCTGAAATTTAAATGTGTTTGTCATAATGAATGGGATTGGGGCTCCCACAAACCATAAAGAAAATATATATAGGAATGAAGTTTGTAGAAAGAAGAAAGTGGGGGCAAAGGACAACAAGGCCTGGTAAGAATAAAAAGGTTATTATCAGTCTTTAGTTAAACCTTTCTATTTAAATAGGTGGAGTAATTGGATGAAGAACCTGATAAAGGAAGAAAGATGTGATCAGTATGAAATTACTATGAAGGTATCTCCCCTTGTCACTTTCTTGTTGATGTCCTTTTATGGCTTTCATTGATGGTTACAGAAACCGTCTCAACCGTCTTTTTCCCTTCATTGGTAAGTTTGTCGACAACCTTTTTAAACCACTCCTCGATGTAGCTCCGCATTCGTTCCATGTTGATTTCATGCCAGATTTTTATATTGAAGAGATCACCCTCCAAGTCCCTTAGATCAATAGAAATATTCCACAAAGATTCTTCAATATCTTGATTTTTCATTGAATAGTCGACTAGCCAGTTTTCCATGTCATCTTCACTATACTCAAGAATGACATGGAATTTTTCAAATGATAACCCTTTAAATATTTCAACTTGTTCGTCAAAGGCTTGCTTGGTTAGGAACAATGAGTTGAGAATAAATTTGGGGTCTTGGAACTCATTGGTGCTCCTGACTTGGTCTATCTCAATCATCCTTTTGAATAATTCTTCTCTTCTAGTTATGGCTTGGTTACATGCTTGGACACTAATATTCAAGTTCTTAACCTTTTCCTTCCAGCATGTGTTTAGTTGTTTTAATAGGTTCGGAGAAGGGAGATCCTCCTCTCTTCTTCTCAACTCTATCATATTGGTAACTTTAAAATCAAAGGGTACAACCACGTCGAGGTAAAAACCTTCTTCATTTTTCAAATCTGCCTGTAAATATTCATGGAAGGCATGTGCCCTTGTTTCAAAAGAGACCATTCTCTTTGACATATCCCAAGCCTCTATAGTTAATTCCATTATTTTCTTAATGTTCTTCTCCACATATCCCTTGGCTAATGTGAGAAGGCTTGCAAATTCTTTTAGTTTTGCTGCAGGTGTGGTAGGCCCAATTATTGCTAAAGGACTAGCAAGTACTGGAAGAGGCATTAAAGCTTCCTCCAATTATTTGATTCTTTCCTTTAACTTGACATTTTCTGCTTCAAGGCCTCCAATAAAATTATCTAAAGCATCTCCAGTTGCTCGGTGAATTTGGGAAATTTGGGAAATTTGGGAAGGCTACATGGTCCATAGGTTGATCTCTGAATGATATTTCCCCTTTTTATTCTTTACATCTCTTTTCTTAATAATTAAATTCTTGGACTCGATGTAAAAAAAAAAAAGTGTTTTGAAATACAAAAGATTCTTCTTCATCGAAGGTCTTGCTCTCAATTATTTCCATAAGAGGATTCTAGTGAGTCGTGTCCTTAGGTTGATCATCATTGGGGAAAATTTTTTCTATGTCAATATTGAGTTCCATATCCTTGAGGAAGAGGTCACGGATATCACTCTCGGCTCGAGGTCCCTCCTCTTCTTGAAAACTATTTTTTATTTTCTTTCTCAAGGGAATCTTGTGGGAGATTTCAATTTTTCCCAAAGGATGGTTCTTATATCCTCCTCTGCCTGAACAAATGTGGGTTACTTTCTTAATTTGGTGGGCCATTGGAGCACTTCTCTGAGATGTTGAACTCTTTGGAGTGACAGTTGGGTATTGGGCACTCTTCTCACCTAGACCTTTTCCTTTCTGTTTGTACGATTAATTGGTGTTGAGTATCATTTCCAGGTCACGAGCGTCACTATAGGGAGTGCCTGAGACATTGTCTTCGTCTTCATTTATAATAGAATTAATAAAATAATTGTTGAAACCAAATGCCAATAGATGTTCTACAAAAATTCCACTAGGGTCAAACCCTTTTACTCTTCCAGCATATCTTAGATTCAGACTATGGAAATGGCCTACAAATTCATCAATATTGTTCATATTTCTGAATATGAAGTCCCCAATTTTTCGAGGCAGGGGTATGAATTGTTTTTTTCTCTTTTCATGGAAGAAATGCAATGAATAGTTGTACTGCCTTGCTATTTAAGTAATAAACATTTTGTCAAATATGTGGCACAAAAGGAAGGAAGGATTTTCCTTGGAACCAAAAATCCTTATAAAATTATAATTCTCCATTTGTTCCAGTGTCCCCTTCCTATCTAAGAACTTACTCGCCTGGTCATACATCAGAGGAGTGTCCTTTCCAAGCAACAAGCCTTTAAAAACTAAGACAAAGTCATTAAAAACTTCATAAAAATGTTGGGAGGCCTTATGCCTGCATAATGTTTGATACCAGAAGGTTATTGGGTCGAATTCATAGTTTACCTTCTTACACACAGATAATATCAGGAACTGACAACAATGTGCTATCACGAAAACCAAATAAGATGACATAAATGATTTCTTCTCCTTCTTGTATTGAGACAATTGGGAAGAGATTTCAATGGAAATCAACTTTCCCTAATCGAAGATGGCTTGTTATTTGACCCTAAAATATAGAATGTAAAGAATCATGTGGGGGATGCTGGTTGTAGTTTCTTGTCTTGTTATCCTCATGAAAATCCAAGTAGTTTCCCAGAAAGGATTTTAAATGAACTAACTTGCAATCTCATGATGTCCTCAGGGACGACCCTTGGGTTTTCCAGGAATTCAAGTAAGATATTTAATCCATGGACCTACTTCTTTAAGAATTATCTGCAATCTTCTCCCTTGAAGGTAAGCGTTGGCTCAGGAAATATCAACATATTACGAAATACCTGAGACGATAGAGAGATAGAGGAATGGTCCCGCAACTGAATGGTCTGTTGGCTTGTAATATATCTCTCGATGCATTAGGTGACCAACTCCTTATAGTCAAAGACTTCTGGGACACAACCTGTGTGCGAAATTCTAGATGTCCAGATTACTTTCTTCTGGGAAGAAGGGGATGAGTAGTAGGAATATTCTCTGAACCACTGAAAAATCTGGTCCTCGCGCCTGAAAATATTCAATGTATTTCCACAGAGCTGTTGTCGAGTTGTTTCCATAAGTTGACAAGAACGTTCCTTTTCTCCAGATAATGTTTAAAATGAACTCTTGAGAGGGATAATATAATCCTTCATAAATCCTGGTTTAATGTGTTTTAATATGAGATCTCCTCGAGCCCTTCTCTTATTAATGACAATCTTTACGAACCTACATGATGAGTTGTTAACATTTAAAGCATAGTAAATGTGAAATTGGAAGATCACGAGGGTGGTAGGGATAGACAAGAGAGAAATAGGACTTGAGACTTTTGTTAACCTAGGAACCCATGACTGCAGAAGCTTCAAAATCGACTAAGTATAGGATAACGCGGTGCTAGCGAGAAAAACCCCCCTATGACTACACCAAGGGTTAGAATGTAGGCAAATCGATTAGCCATCTAAAAGTCAATTAATTCTCTAAAATACCCCAATCATACCAAAACTCATATGAAGAAAGAAAGGAAAAGAAGATCATGTAAATATACCTCTAATCCCATGTCTGGTGATGACCTCCTCATTCTTGGAAGTTTCGTTGACTGCATGCCTCCTCCCAGTGCTGACCTGCATCCAAAGATTGACAACTAGGAAACAACAAGAATGTTATTCCATACACAAGTTAGGGTTAGATGTTATAATGTCAAAACATAAATCAACAAAAATATTCAAGACACCATCATTTGGGACAAGAAAAGTAACTTTTTTATTAATAACACAATGATCATACCTTTACAATCAAAGTCGGCTACCGTTCCGCGAACCTGGTCTGGGATCCTTTTCACCAAGATCCAAGTGCACCTTTGTATGAAATTATCCTTTCAACCTTCTTATCTCTTCTTGGGAAGTGAATGGGTTCTGATGGAGGAAGAAGGGGCTAATGAGGGAATGCTGAGGCAATTCTCACGGAAAGGCTGCAATATCTTGGGCAAGGGGCGAAAGTGAAATCGGGAAGAGTTTCGTTGTTATTATGTATAGATGTGAAATGGGACCCCAACATCTCCTTTTATATGGAAAAATGATGTTTATTTGGTTGGGTGACGGGCTGTAATAGGTGGATTAGTTGGGAAACTACCCAATATCTCGTAATCTCAACGAATTCCTTGCAACTTTTTATTTTTTGCAACTTTTGTAAGTATACGCGGGCTGTAATGGTGAAACATGCATATGTACGCGAGCGTACATCTTCAAAATATTGGTTTTTTAAGAAGATAAAATCAACGGTGCTTTGGAAAAAATGAAAGCAAGAGGGCCAAGGCCATGTATGCATGTGTAGATCAATTTAGGGTTATAACACATGGTGGTTGGACAGACTCATCGTAGGAGGAATGAGACTTGGAAGCTCAGGGAGTCTGATGGGTCAAAATGTAGATCGCGAAAATTTTGGATGCCAAATGTATATCAAGGAACATGGGGTATAAGAGTTCGACCCTGCCAACCCAGGAACCCGCAATCGTAAAATAGGCTAAGTATGGAACATCTCGACGATCGGTCAAACTCGTGATGTGAGGTTATGGATGGAGGTGAGGATCTGTAAATCCACCAACCCGGGAACCTTTCGTTCTGAAAAAAAAACTAAGTATAGAACTAGAAGGGGAAAGTAGAAGGGACAAAAGAAAAGGGAAAAAAATGGGTAAGTATAGAAGAGGGAAAAGAAAGGGAGAAAATAATTTGGGAAAATAGAAAAGGGGAGGGAAATTTCGGAAGTGGGAAATGACCTCAACAAGACCCAATGAAAGGACAACATTAGGGCATATCTCATCAGTCAACACGAGGTACAAAGCAATAACTTGATGATTAGGAGGAGATCAGATGAATAATATGTTCATGAACCAATGAACTTGTGTGTCTCTCACATGCACGAGATGCAAGTAGTGCACGAAAGATACCCTTTGAATAAAATCCAATAATAAAAACTTTCGAAAAAGGCGAGGAAACCACCAATAAGGCTAATGGAATCCAAGAAATTGCACGAATCCCAATGTGTGAATAGATTTATTGTCATCAAACACAAGGGGAACCCCCTAGTCAACGACCAAAGAGGAGATGCCAACTGATGGGTTCAAGGTTACCTACCTATAATGAAATTAGGACCAGTTTGCATGGTAGGACTACAACTTCATGTGACTTTGAAATACACTGAGGGTATGGCCGACATGCAAAGTCAAGAGTTCTGAGAAATGGTCAACACATGCTTATAGACATCCTTTGAACAAAAGCATGAGACATATGGATAACTCATGTAGCATAGACTTGATGATAAAACTTCATGATGCAAGAGGTATCAATGAACTCTCCAAAAGGACTGGAAGAATAACCATTCGGAGGAGTAAACTCTAAGTAATGATCTCATATTCCTAAGGTCATGCTAAACCCAAACTTTGGATGACAATGGACTCAAAATTTTGTGCTTTGTTCAAAGGAGACATGACTGGTGTCGATATGTGATAATTTTCTTTTGTCGCCTATCTTTTTTTGTTTTTTCATAGGCAAATAAATGTTATGATACAAGAGAGGAAACGAGTGTCACGAGTAAGCAACTAGCTCCAAACAGTGGAACATAGCTATGCTCAATTTAAGGAAGTGCATGGACACTCGGGGGGATGTTTCCTCTTGGTACATGGTGTCAAGTTGCAAAGGATATAAAAGAGTCTATGCTTAGCTAGTGATGCAAATTGTGGAGATAAGAGGATTATAACAAGAAAATGGGAATCAGAAATAGGCTCAATACTGGAAGCAGGATGATGGAATGTGATTACAACTTAAATCCAAAGAATGTCCCTTTTCATAGATTTAGTCCCTTAGGCCAAGAAAAGTATAAAATAATACCCAGGAGAACTCTTCTAGCCAATGGTGACTAGAGTATTCCTTTTTCGTAAGTAGTCTACTTGGTCCAAAAAAGGGTTAAACCTACACCAAATAGATGCCCTTTCAAATCCATTTAACGAGTGTGAAAGAGACAAGTTCACTCGACAATATTTTCATTTTTTAGAGAGTTGGAAAATAGCTTAACTAAGACTTGGGGGATTCCCATACGTAACGATCAGAATGTTTGTGAGTAATAATATGGGGTTCGAATGCAAAGTCATATTTGAACTATAAGTAACTCTCGATCCTATGGAATAACTCCTACATGGGTACCAAATAGCACAAAGGTTCTAACTAGGGAACCCATGTTTGGGGAGCCTCTACCACTTAATAATGACACGTCTAGTAGCAATAGGAAGGTTCTATGTTGCTAAGAATGGGTTTGTACCTAGGGTGTATGAATCATGGTCATAGGATGATGCAAGAGTGAAAAATGGAGTGAAAACCTATCATATATGTTGGTGAAAGAATATATATGCCGAAGGCATAAACATGCAGTATGACGATGGAAACCGCAAAAAATCCTGGACAAAACCACCAAAATCCAATTCTTTCCATTTCACTATTAGTCCACAAGGTAAAAAAATTAGCACAAATTATATGAAGTGGGTAAAACAATTTCTACTAATAGTACAAATATACCATTTGAGTTTTTTCACCCACATAGTGCATTTTAGGCCATTTTTCCCACGATCTTCAAGTGTCGATTGTGAGAGCTACAATCAATGGAATCAGAAATCATCTGGACCAAGTAAGTGTCGATCCCCTATACTTCAATTTCAATGGTTTGAATTTCAATTTAAGGCCCCAATAGTATTAGAGGGCGTAATATGTAAATTAGGGCATGTTATTGCACAATTTGTACTTGGAAGGAAAGGAAAGGGTAAATGAAGACAAATTGATGTAACGAGAGGCTATCCTATCATTGTCACCTAAATAGGATATATCTTTCTATTTAGGGTGGTAGGCCTAGGGGAGACATCCCCGGTGACTTGGGGTTTTGAGAAGGCGAAGGTTTAAGGCCAAGTAAAATTTTCCCTCTAACAAGTCACCACCGATCAAAAAGTCCTGGCTAAACAACCAATAAAGATAATAAGAACCAGAAGTGTACCTGCCCAGAACAAAACAACATGAAAACTATATTTGCAAGGTCACTTGTTGGTTAGTACTTCATATAACCAGAGACTTTCTCGATATAAGAAATTGACTAATATATTGATGAAGTAAGCAAATATGTATAAATGGAAATAATCACAATACGATACTTCAACAATAAATGCTTCAAAATGAGCAAGAATAAGTAATTATCAATATCATAACACCAACATTCATCAGAAGCAAGTATGCATTAATCCTTTCAATCGCTTTTAGAAGATTTAAGTGTTGCAAAGTATGACTATAAATTGAAAGAATAATAGCAACAATAAGGTTATAAAGTTAATCTAAACTAGGGTTAGAAAGGTGTTAGTAATTGCTCAAAGATTTGGATGTTTGTATATTGTGATCAAAACACTCAAGAAAGAGATCTTAAACTAGTGAATTCATAGGGAAAATGGAATCAACAAGTAGCAGCAAGAGTCAAAGGAAAAATATGATAATAGTAGGGCCAAAGATAAGAGGGATTTGATGGTGAGGTGTTGGTAAGACAAGGCTTCAACCATCAAACCCTATGGGAAAACGACTTACTAAGGTGTAGGAAACCCCAAGCCTTAGCACGTTTTCCTCCTTCTTTAGCTCAATAACAAAGTAAAAATAGCTAAGGTGAAGAGAAAATGATAGGATGTTGCAATGGAAAGGCCCTAACAATGTCTTCAAAAAATAAAATGGCTCCTTGGAATAATCTTAGTAGGGAATTAAAATAAGTACACCAACATGTGCTTATTTCCTAGGGTTTATTCCAACAATTTTATTAACAAAATGCAAGTAAAACACTATAACCATTCAAGTAAGGGAAGTATTACAGAAGTTCACTTACATTTACCAAGTATTCATCAAGCCAAACCCTAGTTATAAACCTTCCACCAAGAAAAATGCCAAAAAATCACCAAAAGAAGCCTCCTTCAACAAGTGCACCACAATTTCAATCAAAACCCTAATGAGGGCTGCAAATTTTAGACCTCACACAAGTGTGAGTGAAATATGATGAATAAAAGAGATTTTTAGGTCTCTTACGTATACCATACCAATGACCTTAATTTAATTTTTAGGTCACAAAAGGCCGACAAGGCCAAAAATACATAATAATATTGTTTTTACATTAAATGTCAAAATCAAACCCTAAATCAAGCAAAGATGAAGACATCATTCCCTTTTAGGGTGATGTTAGGCCCCTTTAGGGAAACGTTGGCCTCCTGGGGAAAAACATTTGGGCTTCTTGGGCCTCACGAACATGCCACACATGCCACTTGGCACATAACTACCTCCCAAAACCTCCATAGCGATGGATGACGTTATAAAGTGTCCTGGGTGATGTCATGGGCCTTCCAAGGCCAACGTTCTGGTGGAAAAGGCACAACCCCCCTGGGTAATCCTCTACCAAGCTTCCTTTGGTGGAATGTACTCCTCCTCTTCGGTGCAAACCCTCTGATCTATCTCTACCCCATGTTGGGGTCTCAACATCCATCCGGTGGGCTTTCAGCCCCATGGAGGTCCAAACTGATCATATCCCCATGTGTACCTGTCCATCTGGGTACTTGTCATCGGATATGGTCCTGAAACATCAACAAATAATCCCTCCATGAGCTCATAAGTCACAGGGATCACATCAATGTCAATCACATATAATCATCAATTTTATTAAACATGTGCATAAAACCCCTTTTACCCAGATAAGTTCTCAAAGACATTATAGTAATCTACAAGCCAAGTTTGGAGGAAGTGACAAGGCATCCTATTGGGCTAATGCTCACTAGATGTGGGGTGTTTCTGGGAGAGATCAAATCTAAGCCATGTGAGTGGGTGAAGTGGATAAGGGATGTTTGGGCAAAGGGTGCAGTGATAGTAGGGAAATTCATGGTTTACCTGTGGGTGCCTATGTAGACAGTGAGTTGCACCTATCATGGATGCAAATGTTTCCAAGCCCATTCATGCCTTTTGTCTTTTTCTTATTTCTTTTTCTTCAATAAGTTGGCTAGGATAAATTACCCGAGCGTGGTGACTAGTGGTGGTAATGTTACCCACAAGAATTTCACGGAAATGAGAAGGTTGGCTCATGATGAGAACCCCTTTCTCTTGGCTATGCCACCAAGAGCCACTACCCTGGTGTGGTGACCAACTACTAGTAGTGTCATACCACTAGATTCCCATGGACCTAATAGGATGGATCATGATGAGACCTGCTATCCTCTAACCAGGTCTTGTTTTATTATTTTTATGGGTCCCTCTATTTCTTGCTAAGAAGATATTTACTGCTTTCTCAGGGATCCCTGGGCAAATCATATCAAGGTTCATTGTTTGGCTTCTATATTTTTCCAGCTACTTTTACCCTCTAGGCCTTTATTCCCTTCTTCCCACAAGGTAAGGTACAAACCTTAAATATTTTTCCAACCCAATGCCCAAACCAGTGTAATAAGATGGATAAGCGGGAGAAATATGTAAAGTGGTAAGTATGGTGGGAGCGGACGATGGATTCTCATGAATCCCCCCAGTAGAAACTCAAAACCTATGGGAAAAAACTATACTTGAAAAAAAAAAATTGCGAGTGCATGGGAGATGAATCCCTTGGCATTGTCTGTGGTAATCTTGGAAGGGACATTGAACCTGGTTATGATTCGTTCCTCCAAACAATTCATGACTACTTCCTCAGTGGCCTTCTTTGTGGGGATAAATTCTACCCACCTAGTAAAATAATTTGTGGTTGTCAAGATCCACTGGTATCCTTTACTCAAATTATCCTTAAACTCTCCAATGAAATCCAAACCCCATTGTTGAAAAGGATCTTATACTACCACGGGTTTTAGAGTTTGTGTTGAGAGTTTTGGTTTATGAGAGAAGTACTAGAAAGGATGGAAAGATCAGACATATCGGTGAGTGTCAGAAAATAGTGTTGGTGAATAATATCCAACCCTTAGGATCTTGTGGGTGGTAGTGCGAGCTGCGAAATGTCCACCACAAAATCCAAAGTGTAATTCTTTCAACATTTTCTCAGCTTATTCTTGGTTGACACATCTAAGGGAAACTCCATCAGGATATTTCCAACCAAGGCCATTTTTGGTTAAACAGTATTTCATAGACTTAAGTGTCAAATCCCTTCCTTTGTATTCCACTAGGTAATTGGGGTATGAGAAATTCTTAAGGTAGTGGATGATATCAGAATACCACTCATCGTGTTCTAACTCGTTGAACACTACATTTATCTATTCACTTTCTCCCATCTAAATGGCCTCTTGGTTGCTCTCAGTTAGCATCTAGGAAAGACCCTGTCCCTTTATTATCTTGGTCGGTTTTATCTCTAAGTCATACTCTTGGATTTTGGAGACCCACTTACCCCTTGTACCCATACAATCTTGTTGTGATAAAACATCCTTTGTTGTTGGGTAAGGAACATAAGATTTGATTTGATTTTGTTGTAACCTAAATAGTTTCTAAAGTGCTTGAGGGACTTCACTAAGTCATATTATTTCTTCTCAGTAATGGAATAATTCAACTCTGAATCTCTAATGGATTTACTCATGATAACCACGGGATGTTCATAATCATCAACATCCTTTTGCAATAAAACACCTGTAATGTTATCCTGGGAGGCAAATGAGACTTTCAAGGACGAAATAGTAAATCACTCATGGGTTTTATCCTTTCGAAAAAGTTTGGGACGAATCTTCGAATGAAATTAATCTTTCTGAAAAAGGATTGCAAGGACTTCTTATTTGCAGGAGGGTGGGCATATTTTATCAACTGGACCATTTCAAGGTCTATGGAGATTCCCCCTTTTGAAGACATGTGACCCAAAAGTTTTCCTTCATCTATCCTGAAAACATACTTTTTAGGATTTAAGGAGATACCATACTTCCTACATCGTTCGAAAATTATCTTGAGGTGTGAAATGTGGTATTTCCTATCCTTTGATACAACTGTGAGATCATCTTGGTAAATCTCTATGATTTTTTGTATGATATCCCTAAAGGAAAAGTCCATTTCTCTTTGGAAGGTAGCACCGGCATTCATAAGACCAAATTAAATTCACAAATACATAAATGTTCCCCATGGTGTAGTAAATGTTGTTTTAAGATAGTCTTCTCTTTTAAGAAATAATTGGTTGTATCTAGAGAATCCATCCATCATGGACATCATCCCTGCCCCTGTAACCCTTTTTAACAAGTGTTCCATGTTTGAGAGGGGATAGTTGTCTTTCAAGGATAACTGGTTAAGGTTCTAGAAATCAACACATAAACATATATCACCATTTTTCTTCCAGAAGATTACCAAATTTGATATCCATGAGGAATACATGATGGTAGCTATGATAACAACATCAACCATCTTTTGGAGTTCCCTTTGTATATGGCTTGCTAATTTTGGATTGATATGCCTTAGTTTTTGTCAGAAAGGTTTGGACCCTTCTGTCAGAGGTATAGCATGTTGGATGACATCACCCCTATAGGATTTCAATTCATCGCAATTCCAAACGAAAGTGTCTTTAAATTCTCTTATGAGGTATAGAATATCCACCCTTTCCTTCTCAGTGGTTCCTTTCCCTATTTTGACCATCCTTGGATCCATTTCCGTACTGATGTTTAATTCTAGGGCTTCATCTGTTTGTTTGCTATGCCTTTTTATTTTGAAGACATTGTTCCTGTCAAAGTGGTCTTCCAAAGAGATACATCCCTTAGGCAAGGTGTTATTTTGAAGGTTCACAACATCCAAGTCCATGGAATCAGGTAGGAAATTTATTTGTGAATTGGTGAATTATTTGTTATTTTCCATTAACCTAATGATCTGGTCATCATATTCAAAGACTTGCCAATGTTCCCAATTATCTGGGATAGAAGGTATAAAAAGGACTTCCATTTTTCATAGGTCTCAGAGTGGACCATCACAAGGTTGAAAGATAGAAGAATAAAAATCCAAGGCATCTGCCCCATGGTTTTCTTCTCTGGGAACGGCTTCAATTGACACTATATTAAAAGATTTTGAAATGGATCATGCAAGATCACGATACCTCTTCCAATTTTCATTTTTGGTAGAAAATTTTAGTAACACTTGTGATACTATGAGGTCTGAGTCCCCTTTTAACCTTAAGTATGTGATACCTTTGTCAATTTCCAAGTTGAGACCTAGGATCAATGCTTCATATTCAACAATGTTGTTTGTACAGTGATACTCAAGCCTATAGGAGTAGTAGAAGGTTTCATGGGAAGGGGATGTTAAGACAATCCCAACCCCGACCCGAAACGTGAATGATATCCATCAAACTCTGAAGTCCAAATTCCCTTAGGTGTTTCGATAGTATCACCCCCAGAACTTCCTCCTTGGATGAACCAATTATCGATGCCATTGTTAATACACATGAGCTTATCATCTGGTTCAAAGGGTTTTAATTAGGGATCTTACAAGTGGTTCTCTTTGCAGGGTGAAGAATCTGCCTTCAGGGTGAGGTATGACCACTTTGGATCCTTGGTTTTGGAAACTTCCTGCCAAGTGTTATATAAGGTCTTTGTGGAAAATGATGCCCCAATTTCTCAAAGAATCTATCATCATCACATCTATAGTAAAAGGAGCGCTAGGGAAAGAGTCAAAGGAAACATTTAAATTCCTGATAATCCCCTTTGCAAAATCTCCTTGTGTGTTTGGTTGTGAAAGACTCAAGCCCAAATGATGCATGACCTTCTCAGTCATGATGTTGGTTGTGGCATTTGGATCAAAGACCCAATTATGGAGGAGGGAGTCATTGACTTGGAGAGTGACATAAAAAGGTGTAAACTCCTCATACTTTGGTCCAACACTTTCTACCTAGTGGAAAAAAGGAAAAAATTCTTCAATAAGGTCATGTTTGTAAATATGTGGCAGGGAAGCTTCAATCCCTTGACCCTTGTGTGGAACGAATATGTCTCGAAAGGGTTCTACTTTCTTAGGAGGTTCTTCTTCTTGAGAAAATAAGGAAACATCTTGCATGTTGGTAGAACATGTGCTCCACTTCCTACAGGGAGCAATGGGATTCACTTCAAGGATTTCGGGAAGGTTAAGTTTGGTTTCTATAATACTCTCATCACTTGATCCCTAGGGGTCATCATTGTGAAAAATATTAATCTGATGGATGGAGTCTTCGAACTTAAGGTTTTCCTCAATTTGGTAAGTAAAATCTTGTGCTTCGCCTAAGGTTGAGGGTGACCAATACTTGAGGGTGAACTGCAAAATTCCTTCTAAGGATTTCAAGTAATGCTGGAGGATGGATTCCTCTGAGCTTAAGTTGGGTCAGATTTTCTTAAGGAGAATATTGAATCTATCATTGAAGTCCCTGATCCGAATTATTTTCGGCACGAAATGAGAGTGGAGATATAATAAAGAAATGCATAGAGATATCGGAGATATTCAATAATATAACATAAATGTATCAGATATGCAATGATAAACACAAATATACAGTAATACACAATTTCTATTAATGAAATAAATGTACAGAGACTGTAAAAATACAAAGTGAAAGACTCGCTAGAATGGTGGCAGCTTATCTCTGAGAAGAGATGTGACGGCTACTCCCATTCGCAAGAAGATGCTTAAAATGAGTCTCTGAAGGCATTTTTACAATAAAAAATAATGCAAAAGCCCTAGACATCCAAAAACCTAACCCTACGAGATGAAGCGCCAAAAGTCATGTGGGCCCCGTTTGGGTAAGTTAGTACATCAACTTCTCAGGGTCGTAACTTTTGCATATGATCTCCATTTTAGGCGTATGATAGCCCGTTGGAAAGGTATCCTAGAGGAGATTCATTTTGGGGGCTAAATCATGCATTTATATATTATTGAGAAGCTCGATCCCGAAAAACCTTCATTTAGGGCCTCAAAATGGCCCCGAAAGTTAAAAACTGCTAAATATAGTAAATTGCCAAAATTGCCAAAAAATTGTTTTGGGCCAGTTGGAAAAGGTGGGTGGCCACCTATATCCACTTGGATCAATCCTCCCTCCTTAGGAAAAAATGGTATCCATTGCATTGAGTTCCCAGGGGAGAGGGAAGAGCTTTTTCTAAATCTGCATCTTGGTGAGCTGCTTGCCTTAATGGAGACGTCATGTTGCTCAGTTTGTGGAAGTTTGTCACGAACCTGTTGCTGGTGGGGTTGAATATGTTAAACCAGTTGGGCTTTTTGAGATGACTGTGTGCAGAAGGAATATTTTTGTTTTGTTGCAATCTTGTCGACCTGCTTCTGTTGTATAGAAGGTGCTTGGGCTGAGGCTGTAGTGGTTGCAGTATCCTTTTGTTCCCCTTTTGAACAGATTTTGAAGAAGACAAGTTTTGTAGTATGAGATACTACCTTGTGGCACTTTTTAGGTGGAACAGTAGTTGGAATTACCTATGGTATTCTGTAGATATGACCCCCCAAAGAAATAATGACACTATGGGGTCGAGACTCATAAACAATATGGTGCTTCCACATATATCGTTGGCCCAAGAGAACATCACAGACATCCAGTGGGGAAACATCACATAATACATCATCCTTGAAGGGATGGATTCCATATGACAATCGACACTGCTGGTTGACATGAAGATATCGTCCTTGGCGAAGCCACCCGATGTTGTATGGTTGCAGGTGTGGTGTTGTCGACAATCCCTATTGTTTGATGACCTTTGTTGAGATGAGGTTCTTCTGGCTTCCGCTATCAACAATAAAATGTAGTGGGGTCCCTTTCACCCAAATCTGTGAATGAAAAAGGAACTCCCCCTCTTCAAGATCTATTGGTTCTTCTGGTTGAATTGTTGCAGTCGCGACAATAACAGTGGGGTTTGCGTCAATGATCTTTCCTTTACCAGTATTTTCATAATCAGATTCTGAATCAGGGTTCAGCTCCTTGTCTTTGATCTTGGCCACCAATGACTATTTTGAGCAACATTCATCGTTGTTGTGCCAAGGTCTTTTATGGAAATCACACCATTTTTTGGTGTCCTTCTTTGTCTTCCCGTAACCCTTCTTTTCCTATGTCTTGGACTATGTTATCACCCTATAAGTTATAGGATCAACTAGTGACTGGGATATTATATGTCTCTAGTGTTTTTGTTGACAAATGATTTTTCATTCTGCAAATAATTTGAAAAATAAAAAGACTTTGAAAAAGAAAAGAAAAAACAAAAAGAAAAGAAAAGAAAAAAGAAAAAAGAAAGAAAAGAAAAAGAAAAGAGGGCATAAAATAATTTCAATAAAAGCCCCATGCAATAATAGTAACTTGGTCCATACCTTTCAAGCATGGCCAAGTTCTTTTAAATTGATGTTGATAGGGTTAGTGAATGAGTTTGGCTAAACAGTTTAATCTTAGCCAAAGTGTCTAGGGTAGATTAGTGAATAAATCTGGCTAGACTGTCTAATCTTGGTCAGATAGCCCCAGGGTAGAGGAAATTCTTAACCCAATAGTCTAATCTGAGTTAATTGTCATAGGAAGCTAGGTTAGAATATAGGCTAGTTGCTTTATTGCTTTATTTCAATAAGAACCAGTTTGATGATCAATGTTGCACCATGTTTCAGATGCTTAAAAGGTCGTTTGACTAACCTCTTGGTGGTATTGACATGAAAAGCCTTGGAGAAAACCCATGAAAAAACACTTATCCTAAGTTTCTCGACGCATGTATTTTCCATGCCCTCACTTATACTCCGTTCATATGTCAGCGGTCCAGATGATTGTGCTCAGATCTACGGTGGACAGGTCTTTCCAGACCCCCCCGACCGTTCTATCTTTAACGGAGGGGGAGGGGTATGGAATTGCTAATAAGACCCACGCGCATCTAGACGGCTCAGGATCGAGCACGCAGATCTACGGTCAACATTGGATTTCGGACCCCCCCCCCCCCCCCCC
>ML780019.1:407411-419116 GCA_009831015.1 Picea engelmannii | reverse complement strand
TGTTTTTCGGACCCCCCCCCCGACTGTTCTGCTTTTAACTGAAGGGGGGGGGGGTCCAGAATGGTATCTTTCCTCTGGCATGCCCCTCTTTATACATGGCAACGATCTAATGGCCCCGAGTCCCATCATCTCCCACTGTCTGACATACCATCGTCACCTCTGGACGTCACCATCCACCTTGCTCGAAATAGTCACGTCCCATAACTGTTGTCAGTTCTTCCCCCCCCCATTCACTCGTGGCAAGCCCCCTCACTATGACCTTTACCCCAATTGGTAGCCACCACATCACTCATCTGTATCCCTCAGTCATCATCACCTGCCATCTCACACTCTAAGTGATTTGTTGGCCATTTATTACTGGATGACCTATCCGTTAACCAACTGACTTGTCTCCTATGCCCAACGAACACCCATTTACTCAAAAATACCCTTCTTCTTCCTATTCTCACCATTTACCCACTCATCGCACCAGAGAGATTTACCCCATTTTCTCCTCAATCAGCTACCCCCACCAACACCCACCCCGCTAACGTTGTTTTTCTAGCAGGTACTGTTACAGTAATGGCGCCAAAGTCCAAACAAGCAGAAGGAGAGGAGAATCTATTTCTCCCGCCTCCTGTCGACCTTGACAGGATCCCACGGGTCGACAAAGACCGCTTAATCGTGGATACAAACTGTGATTTTGATTTTGCAGACCTTCAGTCATGGCTCAAGGAAGTCTTCCTAGACCAGAGTGATGAAATCGAACTTTAGGAATCCAACTTACCCCTTTACCTCTTCCCTCAGGTCCACCCTTTTCCAAAATTCGCTCCCAAGTGCCAAGCCCACTACATTCCCGAGAAAAGAGTCATCATCTCCTCATCCGGAGAGATCCTTTTCCTCATCACGTCCGAATCTATCAACCAGATGATATAAATCCCCTGAGTCGACTTTGCATCACCCTTCAACCTGGAAATTCTTACAGAATTATACCCAAAAATGACCTTCCCTCAAAGGGCTCAAATATTCGAGCTTTTCCTCCCCCCATCCACTCAATTTCCCTCCACAAATCCTCCTTATCCTTCTTCCATGTTCTCAACTAAAGGAAACCAGATCATCTCATCCCTTTGTGCCTTGTTAGGATACTATTCTGATCAGTGGGTAGATGAACCCATTCTGGGATTTTTATCCATCTTCTCTACCGATGAGAAGCCCACCACCCAGTTTGACTTCAGCACATTCCTGGCAAACAATATTCATGAACAGTTCATGAATTTCACCATGGAAGGCATGTTCTGATACTCATCCATACTGGTGTACTTGTTCGTCTTCTTCCAAGCGGACAAATTCATTTTTTCCATGCAGAAGATGGATGGAGATGGTATACCCCAGGCAGTGACAGCATGGACCTCCTTGCTCAAGCACAACTCCACAGAGTTCAATTTCAAGGAGTTCATTGATCAATTCTACCACCCTGTGGTAAGTATGCTAGGTGGTAGGCCCGAGCCTCAGATAAATGATGAAGTAAAGAGGATCCTGCATCTCTCGGATAACACAAAGACAGGGGATTGATATTTGTACCAAGATTACACCGAGATCAGAATATACGGGTGCAAGTTGGCACCGTATAAGCTTCCCAAGTATCTGCCTATCAGAATTTTTTCTTTGGAATATATAAGGAAGATAATAAATTCTGATGATATCCATTTTGTGTCACTGAAGAAAAAGAAACAGCTTAGAATCAAGGGGCAGATTGGCTCCTTCATCTGCAACAATCGTGGCACTGGGGAAGAAGCAGACAGGATGCTGAGGGAAATGAAGTTCTTCATGAGATTTCCATGGCATTACGATCCATGTGGGATCATCTCCGAGATGAGGGTGAAAAAGAAGAACATCCCATATGTTCATGAATCTAGGCCTGAAATTGAGAAATTTGTGAATCAGACAGTATGGGAGCCTAACACATTGGTCGAATTAGAGCAGCAGGATCCCCCAGCCACTGTGTCACAAACAACCATGCCACAAGTCCTGAAAGAGAAAAGGCCTAGGAAAGATTTATCTCTGCCTGTCATGGAGGTATCGTCAGAATAATTCCAGGTACATACCAAGAGGCCTAAGACTTTTGCAGTTCCTGGCCTGACCAGGGAAAAAGAAGCCCCGTCTACTACAGTGACCAAAGTTGATAGGCCACCCTTCGGTTCGAGCCTCCATAAGGGCATAACCTCAGCATTGCTGAAAAAATCTACAGATTCTCCATTGACCACCCAGCCAAGCAAGGTGGGACCGAAGCTGAGTATCTTCGAAAAGTATGAGCTGATCAAGAAAAGGAACCAGACCCTGACCAGCAGTACTTGTGCCCAGTTCTGGAAGAAGACGTCAACTGCACAACATAGGTTGTTGTCGACATTTGACACCGAGAAGGGTAGAATGCATATGAAATTCCTCCAGGCACAGGTACCAGATCCAAAGGTGATCACTGACTACAAAAGGGCCACCTTCAAATTCCAGATGAAGGACGTGCATCCAGCCGATCAGATGGATCCGCACAAGCAGACAGGGAAAATGGTCTTTTACACACTGGCGCATGCTTCCACTACTGCGTCCAAATTGCAAGTGTCCTCAAACAATGTTCAAACACAACTGAAGTTGGAGAAGATATCGTCCTTTTCCAAGGACAATAGGATCAAGACTTTGGAGGAACTGGTCCTCAAGATTAGTTACGATCCTTCGAAAGTGAAAGCAGCTGAGGAGATGATTAAGAAGAAGAATGCTAACATAGCCTCCTTAAGGAAACAATTGAAGCTCCCGCCCACAGAGGATTCACAGGCGAAGGAGATAGCATAGAAATAAGGAGAGAAAGATGAAATGCTCAAGCTGCTCATGGAGCAGAATCCACAGCTTAAGGAAATGGAAGCTGAGATGGAGAAGCTATTAAAAGAGAAAGAGAAACTGAAGCCAATGGAAGTCATTCCATTGAGTGTTATTCCAATTTCAGGAGTGAGCACATCAGTGACAGAAGTCCAATCCACAACTCCATTGACATCCCTGGAGAAGACAGTCGACCTGGCTAAGTCTATGGGAAAGATGATCCTGCAAGAAACAGATATCAGCAGGCTCAAAAAGGAGATTGAGAACCTTCATGAACTCAAATCTTCCTTTCAGACCAACCTCTCCAAGGAAAAGCAGGTGATAGATCAGCTCAAACAGGAGTTACAGCAGCTCCGGAAGCAAACAGTGGCAGGAAAAACTTTGGCCGAGGTTAAAGAAAGTGTATGGACAGACATCACCAAGTCTATGAATGAGATATGGCCCATGATATAGATAATGTTTGAGAAGAATGAATTGGTGCAGAGAAGCAAACAGGCCATCAAGAAGATCAAATCATAATTGGGAGAGATGCCAAGACAGGCGAATGAGATCATCAAGTTCCTAAATTCTAAGACCAAGGAAGAGCTGGAAGAGTTGAAAATTGAAGACAGAACAGAGACCATCCTTGAGGTCAAAAGAGTTTTTACCAAGAGAGGATTAATGCTTCAGCTGGAAGAAAATGTTCAGGCCATGGACCTAGGGGTACAAAGATTCTTTAGTAAGATTGAGGCTCTCTAGAAGAAAGGTCTTCCTGGTCTGAAGGTAATCAATGATAAATTGATGACACTCCCAGACTACAAGAAGAGATTGGCCGATGTGGCTAAGGACAGTTCAAAGTTTGCAGGAATTCAAGGGAGCATCATTGGCAAGGCATTTCTAGATGCACTTCAGTGGGACATCAGTATCCAACATGAGATTCAATATATCTTCCTCACCAAGCCTACCGTCGCCAAGTACATAGAAATGGATGAAGTGTATCGAAGGCTACTCAAAGTCAACATGCCCAGTCATCTCTAATGGGAGGAACTCTGTGATCTGATCGAGTAGCAGATGAGTTGTCCCAGTCCAGTCATTTTTCCATTCAAATGAGGTCGTGCAGAGGCTTCATCAACGGCCCACCCAGAAATCAGCATGCAGTTACACCACATCATCAAGCAGTTCCTAGATTTAGGAAATTTGTTAAGTTAGTTAGGATAAAAATATATTTAGCACGTCCTGATCATTAATGACAAGATCGTTTGTAATTTGAGTTATAAAAACTTCATCTTTCGAAGTATTGGGGGTTGTTGATCTTCACACCCTGATGCTATCAGACTGTAATATTTTTGAAGAGATCTTCCATTAATACAAAGAGGCACTTTTACAGGATTCTTGTGTGTATTCATTGGTGATGTTTTTCTCTCTAAGTTGAATGTTATTCTCGCTTTGTTATCATACTATTTTCTAAATCTAATCTTTAGAAGTAACGAATGTTGCAGGATTTATCTCGTATACCCTGTTTCTGACTCAAAATATTTTAGTGTTTTATCTTTTGGTGTTTTCAATAAAGAAATTCTTAACTGCTTCTTTGTTGAAATTATCTTTCTCATCTTTTCTATTATTTCATCATTTATGCTACTAAATAATCTAGCGATTATATTATCTCGCCCTGTGAAAGTTTCCCTTTGCGTTTCTGGTTCAGATTTCATATTTTATTAAAAACACAGACCCCATAGCCCAATGGATGTGTAGACTGTCTCAACCAACTCGACAAACACTACGACAACAAAAACTGACCTGTTTATTTACCTAACCTAATATTTAAAATTTGAACCATAGCTAAATCATATAGAGAGATCCCTCTCTGAAGTTGGAAAGGCTAGATCCCATCTTCAAAAGAGGTTGGATAAAGTTACCTTAGTAGATTTCTTCTGTTGTCAACCTCTAGGAAATTTACCAAGTGCTAACAGACTGGTTCTTGGGAGACTGTTTGTTAGGGCCATATTTATCATACTTTGGTTGTTGTGGATTTGCAGACCCAAACTCCCATTTGTCCTGGTGATTAAATTTCTTCTCGATTTTAACAACATATCAATAAGCAGCACCGAGTGATGAGATGTCTAGAAAATCCATTTCAATTTGGATGTACCTATGTAGAGCCCCATGGTATTTCAGAACCAAATGTCATTCAGAGTCTTTGATACCCATCTTGGTGCGCAAGGTATGTATGGAAGGTATTGGTGAACTTCAGAACTGCTTGGCCCCTCTCTTACCGCAGTGTGGTCCATCTCATGTACTGGTCCTCATAGTTTCCAACAGGGTAATATTGTTCCTTTACTGCATCCACAAAAAAATTCCAAGTGGGCTCGACCCCATGTATTCCAGAATCCTCAGTGGAAATTTACTCCCAGTAAGTTTCCCACCAACGTTTGACATGAGGGGGAGATTTAAGGAGTGTGAAGGTGATCTTTTCTCTTTCGGAAAATTTTTGAATAGAGAAATAACCTTCTAGCAGATTTAACCATTTGTCTAGGGATTCTGCATATATCTCTCCTTCAAATACAGGAATATGTGAGGTGCTTCAAAATTGGTCGCTTGATGAATATGCGCCTATTGCTATCAACAGGCTGAAGGATGTGGGAAAAATTATCCATGATTTCATCCCTCTATTGCGTGAGACTTTACTCAAGCAACAGACTGATAGGATCATCTGCTCCGTCATTTTTCTTTTCTTCTACCATTGAGGGTTTCTTGGGTGTGCGAGAGTGATTTTCCTCAAGAGAGACAAGCTTGAGACCCAACTTTCTATACGCATACCTTGTCGGGGACATGCACTGAAAAATGATCAAGAGCAACCTGCTTTGATACCACTGATCCAGATTATTTTCGACACGAAATGAGAGCGGAGATATAATAAAGAAATGCACAAAGATATCGCAGATATTCAATAATATAATAGAAATGTATGAGATATGCAACCATAAACACATATATACAGTAATACATGATTTCTATTAATGAAATAAATGTATAGAGATTGTAAAAATACAGAGTGAAAGACTCGCTAGAATGGTGGTAGCTTATCTTTGAGAAGAGACGTGACATCTACTCTCATTCGCAAGAAGATTCTTACAATGAGGCTCTGGGAGATGAAGCGCCAAAAGTCATGTGGGCCTCGTTTGGGTAAGTTAGTACATCAACTTCCCGGGGTCATAACTTTTGCATGCGATCTTCGTTTTAGGTGTATGATAGCTCGTTGGAAAGGTATCATCGAGGAGATTAATTTTTTGTGCTCAATAATTCCTTCATTGAGAATTTTGATCCCAGAAAACCTTCATTTAGGCCCTCAAAATGGCCCCGGAAGTTAAAACTGCTAAAAATAGTAAATTGCCAAAATTGCCAGAAAACTGTTTTGAGCCAATTGGAAAAGGTGGGTGGCCATCTATATCCACCTAGATCAATCCTCCCTCATTAGGAAGAAATGGTCTCCATTGTGTTGACTACCCAGGGGAGAGGGAAAAGCGTTTCCTAAATCTGCATCTTGGTGAGTTGCTTGCTTTGCTGAAGATGTCGTGTTGCTCAGTTTGTGGAAGTTTGTCACGAACCTGTTGTTGATGAGGTTGAATCTGTTCAACCAGTTGGGATTTCTGAGATGATTGTTTGCAGAAAGAATCTTTGTGTTTTGCTGCAATCTTGTCGACCTGCTTATGTTGTATAGAAGGTGCTTGGGCCGAGGTTGTAGTGGTTGTAGTATCCTTTTGTTCCCCTTTTGAACAGATTGTGAAGAAGCCAAATTTTTTAGTATGAGATACTACCTTGTGGTAGTTTTTAGGTGGAACAATAGTTAGAATTACCTTTGGTATTCTGTAGAGATGACCCCCAAGAGAAATAATGACACTGCAGGGTTGAGACTCATAAACAACATGGCACTTCCACATATATGGTTGGCCCAAGAGAAAATCATAGACATCCAATGGAGAAGCATCACATAATGCCTCATCCTTGAAGGGATGGATGTCGTAGGACAATCGACATTGTTGGATGACACAAAGATCTCATCCTTGGCGAAGCCACCCGATGTGGTATGGTTGTTGGTGTGGTGTTTTCGACAATCCCAACTATTTGACGACCTCTCTTGATATGAGGTTCTTCTGGCTTCCACTATCAACAATAAAATGTAGTGGGGTCCCTTTCACCCACATTTGTGAATGAAAAAGATGCTCCCCCTCTTCAGAATTTGTTGGTTCCTCTGGTTGAATTGCTATGGTGCAACAATAGCAGTGGGGTATGTGTCAATGATCTTTCCTTTACCAGTATTTTCATAATCAGATTCTGAATTAGGGTTCGTCTCCTTGTCTTTGATCTCGACCACCAATGACTATTTTGAGCGAAAATCATCAGTGTTGTGCCACGGTATTTTGTAGAAATCACACCATTTTCTGGTGTCCTTCTTTGTCTTCCCGTGACCCTTATTTTCTTGTGGCTTGGACTGGTTCTCAGGAGACAATTTGTTAGGGCCATCTTTATGATACTTTTGTTGTTGCAGATTTTCAGACCCAAACTCCCATTTGTTCTAGTGCTTAAATTTCTTCTTGATTTTAATAGCATATCGATAAGCAACACCAAGTGTTGAGATGTCCAGAAAATCCATTTCAGTTTGGATGTATATGTGTACAGCCCCGCGGTATTTCAGAACCAAATGTCATTCAGATTCTTTGACACCCATCTTGGTGCACAAGGTATGGAAGGTATCGGTGAACTCTGGAACTGCTTGGCCCCTCTCTTGCCACAGTGTGGTCCATCTCATGTATTGGTCCTCATAGTTGCCAACAGGGTAATATTGTTCCTTTACCGCATCCACAAAAAAATTCCAAGTGGGCTCAACCCCATATATTCTAGACTCCTCTGTGGAACTTTTCTCCCAGTAAGTTTCCCACCAATGTTTTACATGAGGGAGATCTTTAAGGAGTGCGAAGGTGATCTTTTCTCTTTCGGAAAATTTTTGACTAGAGAAATAACCTTCTAGCAGATTTAACCATTTGTCTAGGGCTTCTGCATCTATCTCTCCTTCAAATACAGGAATATCAAAATTAACCTGTACCTTGAAAGGAGAGGTGCTTCCAAAGTGGCCTCTTGATGAATATGCACTTGTTTCTATCGGCAGGCGTTGAAGGATGTGGGAAAAATTCTCCATCATTTCGTCCCTCTATCGCGTGAGAGCTTGCTCAAGCAACACACTGATAGGATCGTCTGCTCCGTCGTTTTTCTTTTATTCTGCCATTGAGGGTTTCTTAGGTGTGTGACAGTGATTTTCCTCAAGATACACAAGCTTGAGACCGAACTTGATATACTCAGACCTCATCGGGTACATGCACTGAAAAATGATCAAGAGCAACCTGCTCTAATACCACTGATCCAGATTATTTTCGGCACAAAATGAGAGCGGAGATATAATAAAGAAATGCACAGAAATATCGTAGATATTCAATAATATAACATAAATATCTCATATATGCAACCATAAACACAGATATATAGTAATACATGATTTCTATTAATGAAATAAATGTACAAAGACTGTAAAAATACAGAGTGAAAAACTCGCTAGAATGGTGGCAGCTTATCTTTGAGAAGAGATGTGACAGCTACTTGCATTCACAAGAAGATGCTTACAATGAGACTTTGAAGGCCTTTTTACAATAAAAAGGAATGCCAAAAATCCTAGACATCCAAAAACCTAACCCTAGGAGATGAGTGCCAAAAGTCATGTGGGTCCCGTTTGGGTAAGTTAGTACATCAACTTCCCGGTGTCGTAACTTTTGCATACGATATCCGTTTTAGGCGTATGATAGCCCGTTGGAAAGGTATCATCGAGGAGATTAATTTTGGGGGATAAATTATGCCTTTATATATTATTGAAAATCTCTATCCTGAAAAACCTTCATTTAGGCCCTCACAATGGTCCCAAAATTTAAAAACTACTAAAAATAGTAAATTGCTAAAATTGCTAGAAAACTGTTTTGGGCCAATTGGAAAAGGTGGGTGGCTAATGATATCCACATGGATCAGTCCCTAATGCTATCACTGGATCCTCTGAAAATATGAATGTATTTGGAGTAAGAGGATTGTGCATTTTCTTGTTCACACCACCTTATTTTGAAGGCTCATTCTAGTTCTTTACGAGTTTTGATGCCCGGAACAAAACAACATGAAAACTATATTTTCAAGGTCACTTGATGGTTAGAACTTCAAATAATCAGATACTTTCTCAATATAAGAAATTGACTAATATATTGATGAAGTAAGAAAAGATGTATAAATGGCAATAATCACAGTACGATACTTCAACAATAAATGCTTCAAAATGAGTAAGAATAAGTAATTATCAATATCATAACACCAACATTCATCAGAAGAAAGTATGCATTAATCCTTTCAATTGATTTTAGAAGCTTTAAGTGTTGCAATGTATGACTATAACTTCAAATAATAATAGCAGCAGTAGGGTTAGCAAGTTAATCTAAACTATGGTTAGAAAGGTGTTAGTAATTGCTCAAAGATTTGGATGTTTGTAGATTGTGATCAAAACACTCAAGAAAGAGGTCTTAGACTAGTCCATTCATAGGGAAAATGGAGTCAACAAGTAGCAACAAGAGTTGAATGAACAAGATGATAATAGTAGGGCCAAAGACAAGAGGGATTTGATGGTGAGGTGTTGGTAAGCCAAGGCTTCAACCATCAAACCCTAGGGGAAAACGACTTACTAAGGTGTAGGCAACCCTAGGCCTTAACATGTTTTCCTCCTTATTTAGCTCAATAACAAAGTAAAAACGGATAAGGTGAAGATAAAATGATAGGGTGTTGCAATGGAAAGGCCCTAGCAATGTCTTCAACAAACAAAATGTCTCCTTGGCATAATCTTAGTAGGGAATTAAAATAAGGACACCAACATGTGCTTATTTTCTAGGGTTTATTCCAACAATTTCATTAACAAAATGCAAGTAAAATACTATAACCATTTAAGTAAGGTAAGGATTGCATAAATTCACTTACATTTACCAAGTATTCATCAAGCCAAATCCTAGTTATAAACCTTCCACCAAGAAAAATGCCAAAAAATCACCAAAAGAAGCCTCCTTCAACAAGTGCGCCACAATTTCAGCCAAAACCCTAATGAGGGCCACAAACTTTAGACCTCACACAAGTGTGAGTGAAAGATGATGAATAAAAGAGAGTTTTAACTCTCTTACTTATACCATAGCAATGACCTTAATTTAATTTTTAGGTCACAAAAGGCCGACAAGGCCAAAAATACATAATAATATTGTTTTTGCATTAAATGTCAAAATCAAACCCTAAATCAAGTAAAGATGAAGACGTCATTCCATTTTAGGGTGACATTAGGCCCCTTTAGGGAAATGTTGACCTTTTGTGACAAAGTGTTTGGCCTTCTTCGGCCTCAGGAACATGCCACACCTACCACTTGGCACATAACTTCCTCTCAAAACCTCCATAGAATTGGATGACATCATAAAGTGTCCTAGGTGATGTCATGGACCTTCCAAGGCTAACATTCTGGTGGAAACGACACAACCCCCCTGGGTAAGGCTCTGCCAACCTGCCTCTAGTGGAACACCCTTGTTGGCACAGGGGCATACCTAGGGTTCAGCTCCAAGAGCGCACCAATAAGCCCTAACTACTGGTCATTTCAGCAACACCTGTGAGGCAGATGCAGTCTCACCCGAAGTAGCTATCGGGACTTGTAGGACAGAGATGTCCACAACCAAAGGGAATACCAAGTGGATCCAATACAAGAACACCATAACATCTATATATCAAGTCCTAGCTTAAATATACTCTGCACAACTCTCTGTTAGATCTAACATAATAATACAATAACAGTATATCAAATGACAAAGAGCACAACATCAATCACACTCAAAACAAAATATATGTGGTTCACCCTCTCTCTAGGGACACGTCCATAGAACTATGCTTTATAATATATTAAGATGAAGCATACAGTTCTTGTCTGCACTCTTAGCTAGCAGATCTTCTCTTCTTCTCTCTCTTTCTCTCACCTCCCTACTCACCCAGCTGCAGGGTATATCCTCGCACCCAACTGAATATATTACAATACATACTACTCTCACAATACAATAGTCCTCTCTCAATAGCAATCTCTTCTCATGACATAATCAAACCTATCCCAATTCCTCTTGACTTTTATTCATACATTACAATAGCTCATCGACAGCCTTAGGCCGAGACCTAAGTGTCAAACCCTAGATACCAAAGCCTTAGGTGTCTAAAACCCTAGGTCAACTTGACCCACGTTTTCAGGGCTTCTCCAGCCTATCTTTTCTTCCTTCTCACGCGATGCTCCAAAGCATCCAACGTTGGCTTTTTCCACTTGCTTAGTTGTCCAAGATACGTCTTCCTTTCTGATCTGGCATCCTTGATCTACTCGTCCAACGACTTGCTTTCTCTCACTTCGCTCCATATTTTCTGCTCTTCTGCTCACTTTGACCTAGTATCAGACACTGTGTCTTCTGCAAAGTTTCCATTCCTTCTTTTCTACCTTAATCTTTGCTTACCTCCATACCCAAGGGCCAACAAGCCCCCAACACTCACTCGTGACTCGTCCTGAGGCACTTTAGATATGAAATTTCTATTTTACTTCTACTTTCATCTCGATTCCTCCCTTACTTCCTTGTGCAGACTGTTGTTTATGTGTCTAGTACCCAGTTTCAACTGCACCTAGTACCTAGACCCTTTTCCTCATGATTTTGCTAAGAGATGTGAGGTAGCTAGTTTTCATAGTACAACTTCAACTGACTCCCATTCACCAAACCTTCCTTCCATTCTCCATTGAGAGT
>ML780019.1:383224-395149 GCA_009831015.1 Picea engelmannii | reverse complement strand
AATGGCCTAAAGCCGACATAATTAAAATAACATTACTAATCTAAATTACAACTAATGGCCTAAATCCAACATAAATAAAATAGCATTACTAATCTAATATGCCCCAATTAAGGGGTAATGAGCCAACATTAGGGCTTAACAGTCTTCGAGACCATAAACCAACTTAAAAGGGGTCTGCATTGTTAGCTTCTTGCAAGTGGTTATATAGGCCCATAGTATGGCCAGTACTCTTAAATCCCAGTCATCCATGTTCACATTGCAAATCTTCGTCAGCGTTGTCTCCAATATCTTGTTGAATGCTTCAACTATCCAATTCTCTTGTGGATGGTAAGGTGTGCTCTTCTGATGATGGATTTCAAATTCCTCGGTCAAGGCTTCAATGGCCTTATTGATGAAATTTGTGCCTTGATCACTCATACGGGTCTTTGAGTATCCAAACCAGGTTATAATGTCATCAAATATGAAGCACGCAGTTGTAGTTGCACTACAGTCCTTAACTGCTCTTTCTTCAGCCCATTTGTTCAAGTAATCTGTCGCAGTGATTATGTACCTTGCTCATGTGCACTTTCCTGGTGGGTTTATAGGTCCCACAAAGTCAATGGCCCATTTCTCAAATGCTTTTAGGGTCAGTTGTGGTGCTAAAGGAATTTCATCTCTTATGGACAGTTTCCCAACTCTTTGGCATACATCACGGGCTCTGTAATAGTCCTTAGCATCTATGTGTAAGGTAGGCCACTAAAGGCCAGCTCTAAGTGCCTTCTGCATTGTTGCTTTCCCTGTGTAGTGTCCTCTTGCGATGCCTTCATGAGCTTCGGTGAGGATCAATGGCCGCTCTGCCTCCATAACACACCTCCTCAATATCTCATCAAGTCTCATCTTGTATAGCTGTCCAACTATAAGTGAAAAGTATGGAGCACGCACTACTAGTTGTTTCTTCTAGGTGATTGTATATTCAAGGTGCCATACCTGTTGATAGGAACTAGACTATCTCTCTGAAATGATCATCCATTTTTCTAATGGCCAGCAACTGTGCATCTGGTATTGTATTCTCCAAACTAATAGGCTCTTCTCCATGTTCCAACCTCGACAAGTGGTCAAGACCTTTGTTCATTCTTCTTGGCTTAACCACAATCTCAAAATCGTATTTCTGAAATAGTAGAATCCATATGCATATTCTCCCCACCAACACTGGCTTGTTGACTAGGTATTTCAGTGCAGAGTGATCAACAAACATTTTAAAGTGTCCTCCCAACAAGTAGTGGCGGAACTTCTGCAGTGCATACACCATGGCTAACCCTTCTCTCTCAGTGGTGGTGTAATTAATATCAGTTGTTGATAGCTTCTTGCTAGCAAAGGATAATGAGTGGTCGATGTCTCCTATTCCCGGTTGTGCTAACACAACTCCTAATGCAATAGAAGATGCATCAACATGCACGTGAAATTCCTTGCTCCAATCTGGAAAAACCAGGATAGGCGCAGTAACCATTTTATGTTTCAGTGTGTCGAAGCTTTGCTGACATTCTTATGTCCAATGAAATAGACAATCTTTCTTCAAAATCTTCTCCATGGGTGTTGTAATCTGCACATAGCCTTTATTGAACTTCTTGTAGTATCCATTATGTCCCAGCACAGTGCACAATTGTTTCACTGAAGTAGGAGGGGGAAAACCAACTATAATGGCAATCTTAGATGGATCTACCAACAAGCCCTACTTGCATACAATATGACCTAACAACACTCCAAAGGGTGAAAATAAGATGCACTTCTTCAGGTTTAAGGAAATCTAACATTGTATGCACTTGTCCAACATTAGCCTTAGACATTCAATATGATTTTTCAATAAACTAAAAACATTCCAATCATCAAAGTATGCTTCTAGAAATTTATGTAGAAACTCCTTGAATGCTTCGACCACCACCCTGGAAAACATGGTTGGAGCATTCTTCAATCCAAACGACATCACTGTATACTGATAGGATCCCCATTCTGTGTCAAAGGTGGTCTTATGGCGATCTTCCTTGGCAATCCGGATCTAGTGGTATGCTAAAAATCCATCTGTAAAAGAATATACTTCCTGGCCTCCTACATTATCTAACACTTCGTTAGTAAATGGTGTAGGGAATGGGTCATGCAAACAGACATCGTTCATCTTCCTGAGATCTATGGAGATCTTGATCTCTCCCGTCTTCTTGTCTTGTACCACCATAGGGCTAATCCACTCTGACTCTTCAACAGGTTCTATGATTCCTGCTTCTAGCATTTTGTCGAGCTCAATCTTCACTTTCTCCTTATATTTAGGGTTCAATCTGTAGGGTCTCTGTTTGACTGGCTTGGCATCTGGTTTCAAAGGGATCCTTGTCTCTCCCATAGGCCCTTTAATTCCCTTCATATTAGTGAACTTGGTTGGAAACAAGTCATGATATTCATGCATTAACTCTGTGATCTTGTCAATAGTGGCAGCATCCCAATAGTCTCCAACATTTGCAAGATTCAGTGTTTTCTCTATTCCAATATTGACTTTCTTGATCTTGATCAGCTATCCAATGAAAGGTAGCTCAAATCCTAGTCATGATATGTCTCTTTGGCCTTCTGTTTCTGCGACTTTCACCTTCCTAGGATCATCGTCTTCATCATCATTGATGTTGTAACAGCCTTTCAGTTTCTGGAGAGGTGTAGTCCATTCGTCCTTTTCTTGTTCCAAAGGGAGGCTAGATTCCCCCTCAAATAATTTATGTCTTACAATCTGTAACACCCAATATACTAAAGGATATTGACTTTTGAAAAAGAAGGTAGCTACAAAATTCTAAGTCATACCTTCTCAATCTGCATTGGTGAGGCGCAGTTTTGCTTGAAGATATCAATTGATAGGGGTTGTGTCCAGCGTGTTAATGAATTTGTGCACCCACTACTCTTGAGGAATGTTGCTCTAGGCTTCCTCACAACTTCGCACATGGTCCTTCGAACAACTTTGACCTGTGTACCTAACTTCACAACCGTCTACTTGCGCTGAGAACCACGGTGTCATCAAAGAAAGACATTGTACCTAGTCTGTGATGTTTTTTTTGTGTGTCCCCCACCATCTTGCTGGTGTTGCTTTAAAGGCCTCATCTATTGCCAACAATATTTGTTGTGTTGGTACAATTTCTTCAAAGTCCAACAAGAATTCTTCTAAGTGATTTAGACCATCAAAGGTGGGTAATTTACTTACTGTTGTGTTGATCTAGAGAACTTCCTTGGTTAATCTAGCACATCTCCTTGTAGATACTTCATACATTTTGTTCTTCCATTTCTCTAGTGCTTCTTCTAAATTTGATGAGCATGCACTATCACTTCACCAGCTTAGGTTCCCATCTGCCGTAGGATTAATGTAATCTTGTTGCCTGGCTGTTAATGTGTATATGTTTTCTAGTTCATATGTGTGGTATTCTTCTCTGATGGGTTATATGTATCACTGACCTTCATCAGGATCTAAAGGTGCAATGAACCTAAGGCCATCTCCTTCAAACGTCATTCGACTTTTCTTTAAATCAACGACAATGGAATTATTGAAAGCCCAATTAATTCCTAATAGAGGAGGGTAAGGACAGTTATCATCAACTATCTCAATCACCTCAAAGTATGCAAATGTTCTTACTCCATCGATGTCCACATGTACATGTTCCAATATTCCAAAGGGGATTACATCTTGTTGATTATCCATCCTAAGCCTAATAGGGGAATAAATCAACTTAGGTTTTCCCATCAGTGCCCAGGTCTGCTTTGTCATGACATTGACCTCCGACCCTAAGTTGAGGACCACATAATCTATATCATACTCTCCAATTTGAGCATTTAGGTGTAGTTCCTTATTTTTCCTTGTCCTTTTAGAGACTTGGTGTACTGATCTATGAAGTAAGGGATATATCTTTCCTAGCTCATACTCTCTGATTAAATTTTGTATCTCTTGTACAACGCTTTCATCCTGAATCAACTTAATACAAGTATATAAGAATTCCATGAGCTTGCTTACCTCTTTTCCTTCTTTTGGCAAAGCACATTGATCAAATGCCAGAGTCATTCCATATTCTCTCACTCATCATCATGTCTTTGATGAAGAACCTTGGTCCCTCCCAAATTAGTTTCTTGCCTCCTCAAAGATTTGTTTTTCTTTCTTTGCATCAAAATCTTGTGTCTTCTCTTCAGCTTTCCTGACTCATGATTCTTATGTAGTCTTTCCCTAGGTCACTCTGGTTTCTCCTGTAACAATGCCTCCTTTAGTGATAACAATGACTCTAGGGTCCTCTACATGAGGTTCAACATATATCAGTTGCACTTGCAGGTTCTGTTGAGGTCCTCATCTATACTGAAGTTTGTCTAGTAGTACAAGACAATCTTCGATAACATGTTTGAATGAATTGTAGTAGCTGCAAGTGGTACAAGGGTTCTGACAATCCCTTTCTAAGTGTCATGTTTGCATGCAGTTGTAACAGATTATCTGTCCTCAACCTCAACCCATGCCTCCTCATCTTCCTCTTCCTCAGAATCCACCACGAGGGTTGAAGTTTCCTCTTCCTGGAGAATTATACTACGTAGTGTTTCCTTCTTGCTATACTTCACCTTGAATTTTGTATATATCCCTTGAAATTTCATGCAGGAGGTCATAAGCCCTACAATACTGATCATCATTCCCCACAGACTTACAGAACATGCAATACAGATTTGTGGGTGTCTGGACATATTTTTGCATGTAATAACACTCACCAGGGTGATGTCTATTTCTACATACTTCGCACCAGGGTAGGGTGACTTGCTTAGAGGGGCTCGGATCTCCAGAGGAAAAGTATTCATGAAATAGGGGACATTGTTCCTTGTCATGGCCTTCTGATTTGCACTTGGTACACCAAATGTCTTCTCTTTTATCTTTCCCTTGTCTTTCTTCAAATCTTCGACCTGCAGAGACAAACTAGTTAGTTGACTCAAGATTTGACTCATACTTGAGATGGATTCTCCCATAGGGGCTTATTATAGCTTCATGGTGATCTCCAAGGCCTTAGTATGTGAAGAAATCTTTTGTTGCATCACAGGAACTCTGATGTGTGATAAGAGATCAACAATGAACCATTCCTTGTTCTACTCATCCAGGATTTGAAAACTCAAATGGCCTGTCAAGGATCAAATTCCCACACAGGTTCAACTATTTTTTGCTTGATTTCTTTTAGTTCTGTAATGCACTGCGATTATGACTTAGGTTTCTTGAATTCGGAAATTAGTGCAGTTTTAATGGCATTCAACAGTTTAGGTGAAACTCCTTGGACAAATTTCATGTACCATCTCAATGCGCAATCTCTTAGGGTAGTACTGAACTGAGCTCATTTGATAGCCTCATCGGTGATATTCCTAATACTCCACACAACTTCATAGAGAAACCAGTACTGATCAAGGTCTTCAGATCCATCTGCTCTAATGGTGGGTAACCTCATCTCATATGCCATAGATCTTCCTAGGTTTCCTGATTGAGTATGTGGTGGACTACTAGTGACAGTGCTCTAAGCACTCGGGTGACTCTGATTATTCTAATTGCTTAGTGTTGCTGATACAAAAGGAGAAGTAATAGTACTTACTTCAACAATCTGCACAATTCCTGAAGTTTCTAGATCTTCCTGCTAAGTTTCTTCAACTTTCCCTCCTTCTGCCCTAGCGGATTTTGATTTCTCTTCACCTGTCATATCTGCCTCTTCT
Organism: Picea engelmannii; assembly: GCA_009831015.1. Lineage (NCBI taxonomy): Eukaryota > Viridiplantae > Streptophyta > Pinopsida > Pinales > Pinaceae > Picea > Picea engelmannii. The sequence continues at coordinate 389,431 of ML780019.1, read as the reverse complement.
CCACTATAGAAACCCTCGTCCCCGTAGTTCTCCTTAAACAAGTTCACAAGAGGAACTTATCTGAACACTCTTCCACTACGCATGTCTCCAACCTTTGTGTCATTGTCTCTGTCTGAGTTCTTGAACATTAGCCTTTTCCAATCCGACCAACTACTGTATCTTCAAGATGTTCTTCTCATGCAATAGCATCTTGATCTTCAACTTTAGAAAGTGTAAAAATTTACCTATGGGTCCCTTGAAGAAATATCTCTCGGCTTGGCTATATGACTCTACTTTGTCAACAACAAACTAGATGATGTACCCTCCAATGGTGTTATCAAACCAGTGATTTACTGCTCGTGACACGGCATTATCAACTCTCTTGAACTTCTTGATCAACGTTGATGTCCAAACCATAGGAGGTCTAGATCTGATCTCAAACTGGGTATCTGCTAACCTAGCTAACCACTCATATAGCTCCTGATGGATTCTTCCAAAGAAAATCTTGTGTATATCAGTAAATATATACCTAACTAACCAATCCTCTGTAATAATATTAGGGTTCTTGTTCTGGGCTTTAGCGAAGTCCTTTTCTTGATCCTCTATCCACTTCTAAATCTCTGTCTTTGATGGAAACCACCTTGACATTCCCTCAAGAAGATTCATGTCCCGACAATAGAACCATTTGTTGGCACAGGGGAAGACCCAGAGTTCAACTCCAAGAGCGCACCAAGAAGCCCTAACTATTGTCCCTTTCAGAAACACCTGTGAGGTAGATGCAGTCTCACCCGAAGTAGCCATGGGGGGTTGCAGGATAGAGATGTCTACAACCAAAGGGAAAACCAAGTGGATCCAATACAAGAACAACACAACATCTATATATCAAGTCCTAGCTTAGATATACTCTGCATAACTATCTGCTAGATCTAACACAATAATACAATAGCAGTATATCAAATGACAAACAGAACAACATCAATCACACACAACACAAAATATGCGTGGTTCATCCTCTCTCTAGGGATACATCCACAGAATTGTGCTTTATAATATATTAAGATGAATCTTATCCTTCTTGTTTGCGGTCTTATTTAGCATATCTTCTCTTCTTCTCTCTCTTTCTCTCACCTCCCTGCGCACCCAGCTGTAGGGTTGATCCTTGCACCCAACTGAAGATCTTACAATACAGACTGCTCTCATAATACAATAGTCCTCTCTCAATAAAAATCTCTTCTCATGACATAATCAAACCCATCCCAGGTCCTCTTGACCTTTATTTATACATTACAATAGCTCATCGACAACCTTCGGCCGAGACCTAAGTGTCAAACCCCTAGATACCAAAACCCTAGGTGTCTAAAACCCTAGGTCAACTTGACCCATGTTTTCAAGGCTTCACCAACCTATCTTTCCTTCCTTCTCACGCAGTTCTCCAAAGCATCCAACGATGGATTTTTTCTCTTGCTGAGTTGTCTAAGATCTATCTTCCTTGTTGATATTTTATCCTCAATATCCTCGTACAACCTTTCTTTCTCTTACTTCACTCCTTCTTTTCTACTCTTCTTCTCACTTCGACCTAGTATCAGTCACTGTGTCTTCTGCACAATTCACATTCCTTATTTTATGCCTTAAGATTTTCTTACTTCCATACCCAAGGGCCAACGGTCCTCCTCCTCTCTGGTGCAAACCCTATGATCTATCTCTACCCCCTGTTGGGGTCTCAACATCCATCTAGTGGGATTTCATCCCCATGGTGGTCTGAACTGATCATATCCCCATGTATACCTGTCCATGTGGGTACCTACCATCAGGTATACTCCTGGAACATCAACAAATACACCCTCCATGTGATCATAAGTCATAGGGATCATAGCAATGTCGATCACATCTAAATATTAATTTTATTAAACATGTCCATAAAATCCCTTTTACCTAGATAAGTGCTCAAAGACATTATACTAATCTACAATCCAAGTTTGGAGGAAGTAATAGGGCTTCCTATTGGGCTAATTCTCACTGGATGTGGGGTGTTTCCGGGAGAGTTCAAATCTAATTCATATGAGTGGGTGAAGTGGATAAGGGATGTATGAGCAAGGGATGCAGTGATAAAAGGGAAATGCATGGCTTACCTGTGGGTGCCTTTGTAGAGGGTGAGTTGCACCTATCATGGATGCAAATGTTTCCAATCCCATTCATTCCTTTTGTCATTTTCTTATTTCTTTTTCTTCAAGAAGCTGGCTAGGGGACATTGCCTTTGCGTGGTGACCAGTGGTGGAAATGTTACCCACAATCATTTCATGGAAATGAGAAGGATGGCTCATGATGAGACCCCCTTTCTCTTGGTTATGCCACCAAGAGCCACTACCCTGGCATGTTGACCAGATGCTAGTAGTGTCATACCGCTAGATGCCCATGGACCTAATAGGTTGGCTCGTGATGAGACGTGCTATCCTCTAACCAAGTCTTGTTTTATTATTTTTATGGGTCCTTCTATTTCTTGCTGAGAAGGTTTTTACTTCTTTCTCGGGGATCCCTAAGCGAAGAATCTTGAGGTTCATTGTTTGGATTTTATATTTTTCCAACAACTGGGCCTTTAGCCCCTTCTTCCCACAAGGTAAGGTACAACCCTTAAATATTTGTCCAACCCAATGCCCAGACCAGCGTAATGAGATGGATGAGTTGGAGAAATATGGAAAGTGGTAATTATGGTGGGAGCAGACGATGGCTTCTCATGAATCCCCTCAGTGGAAACTCAAAACCTATGGGCACAATCTTACTAGGGCATCCTGTCATTCCCCCAGATATGGTCAAGTGGATAGTCATATGATCCAAGCACTTGTTAGAAACAAAAAGAATCAAATGCACATATTCAAAGGTTTTTTTGATCAGAGTGACACATACTATGATACCCGGACTCATTACCTCATTGAGCAAGATCCACTTCTTCTACAGGACCAAGCCGAGGTGATGGATGTTTTTGTTGCTTGTAAGGTGGAGGCGATGAAGAAAAAATACATGGGCCCTCCAGGGCCATGCTCAATTCGATCTGGCTCTCAGTACTCCATGTCTAGGACTTGTGGGCCTTGAGACATAATCTCCTTAGTTATCCCTAAACTGGGGATAACAGGGCATATGTGGGTGATAGTTCATTGGCTTGCGTATAAGCTACCATATATGTGGGAAAACAAAATATTGTTGGGTATGTTTTATATTCTTTGCGCGTGTCACATTTTGCCTTATTTTTCATGTTTCCTCGATTTTCATGTCCATTGTTGGGAAGTTTTTTGGCACATGGTTTTTTATCGATGGTTTTCTATTACGATTAATGAATTAGGGTTGTTGACTAATCCAAGTCATTGGGTTATGGTTTTGGATTTCGATGGCTCCTATATGTATACTTTATTGTAAAAAATGTATCGCTATGAATGAATATAGAATATCTTGGTTTTCCCAGTTTGGGTTTCCAGGGGAAAAATCTATGTGTAATGTTTGTATCTTCCATTGTATCTTTTATGTTCTTTTATTGAAACTTTGTTTGTAGTAAATATTGTATAAAGTTAAAATATACAAATCTTGCCCATGTATATGCAACCCTATACGCAACTGTTACCATGTTAGCCCGCGTACAAGTATGTGAACACAATTTTGAAAGGATTTAACTAAAAAAATGGCTTTTCATTTGCAGGATAGTGATTAAATGAAGGGAGAGGGAGCGTGAAGAGATAGATGTATCAGTGGGAAGGGATGCAGTGATTCATATTTTATGAGAAGAATGAAATGAATATAGATTATTAACAGGTGATTAACACAAAATAACAAAGATACAGTAAAACTGGTTTTCTATTCAATAACGAAATAAGTTGAAAACTGTAAAATGCAGCAGAAACAAGCTTACTGAAATGGTGGTGGCTTATCTCTGAGAAGAGATGTGACAGTTGCGCTCATTCACAAGAAGATGATTACAGTGAGGCTATGAAGGCCTTTTTACAATAAGAAGGAATTTCAAAAACCCTAGACATCCAAAAACCTAACCCTAGGAGATGAAGCACCAAAAGTCATGTGGGCCCCGTTTGGGTAAGTTAGTACATCAACTTCCCGGGGTCATAACTTTTGTATACAATATCTGTTTTAGGTGTATGATAGCCCGTTGGAAAGGTATCATAAAGGAGATACATTTTAGGTGCCATAATGAAGGAAATTATATATTTAAAACCTATTTTCCCAAAAAAACATCATTTAGGGCCTCAAAACTGCTCTGGAAGTGAAAACTGCTAAAAATAGTAAATTACCAAAATTGCCAGAAAACTATTTTGAGCCAGTTGGAAAAGGTGGGTGGCCACCGATATCCATCAAGATCATGCAGGGGCCCAACAAGCCTTAAAAATATGTGGCCTTCATAAATTTTGGGCTCTCAAAGGAATGAGGGCTCAAGTGAGGTTACTCCAGTTGCTAGTAAATTACTGGGATCTGGAGACAAAGGCCTTCAACCTCGATGGGAACCCATTGAGAATTGAAGTGGATGAGATATATTTTATCACATGATTGTCTTGTAGAGGTGAGGTAGTTAATCTAAAGTCTCGAGGGGTTGGGGGTGGCATGACTATGGAGGGGTACATTACCACCCACTTTGTTGCAGGTACAGATAAAGTAGGGAGCCAACTCCCAATCAGGGAAATCAAGAATTTGAGCTTAAATATCATCATGCTTGTACTGACACGGATTTAGGGGTCAGCCTCGTGGCACTAGGAATCAAGGCCACTGATTTTCTATGTGGTGGAGTGTTTACGATCCACTATTTATGACTATTGTACCTCACTGTTGGCTAACATGAAGAGCCAACTAATGGATTGCAAACAAGGGAAAAAGAGAAATTTTGAATTTGCATCCAGGCTTTGTAGTTTTTTATTTGAGTGGGTTCCAGGCTTGAGCCCTAGAGTATAGATTAATCCACAGGGACAACGTGATCCAACCATGCCATGATGGACTGATGTGATGAGGTGGATAGGAGGTGGTAGAGTGCTAACCTCCTACAATGATGAGTTCTTTTTCTGGTGGCGTCGACAAGTCATAGCCACTAAAAACTACTCTTACGCCGAGATCGACTAAAGAGGGGATCTGTATATTCCTTTTCCACCAGGTTTTTCCTATGGTGATATTGGTAAGAAGTGTTTTTATATATTTGATTTTTTTGTGTTTTTCAAAAAGAACAAAAAACACAAATATTTTTGTATGGTATCAAGTATTAAAAATTGATTTGTTACATAGATGTATGTCCATGATGGCTAGAGGAATTCCCATGACATCGGCAGAGGAGCCATGGAGATGAGCATATGGGAGGAGATGCAAAGAGAGTGTTGCAAAATGCGCAGGGGAACCTATCTCGATTGATGCACATGATTCGTATGGTTCAAGTGGAGGATATACCAACGGCTATGCAACGACATGCCATGGGTGTGCCCCATGCGTGGGTGCGACTCTTCTGGTGTCTCACAATTATTGTAGTGTGCTATCATGATACGCATTCGGTGCGACAGGCATAGATTCCATGGTCATATTATATACCGTCCATATATGTATTTTGAGGGTGTGAGCCCCATTTTGTACTATGACACCATATTTTTTGAAAAGATGAAATATACAAATTTTTGGTCTTTGGATTTACTTATATATGTTACAATGTGTACATGCATGAATATGTTTTATTTTATTAGTTATGTGTGAAATGACAATCTAAAATATAATTAGTATGTGCATAAGATACATGATTAGAACTTATAGGTATGTGATTATAAGTAAGAAAATCAAAGTATCGTTCCAAAAGTTGTACCCATGGGAATCCTTGAAGTAGAGTACGGTCTCGCACATGGTAACTATCATTTAATTGACATACGACTAACTGGGAGTCTAGGCAAACCTCTAAAGACCAAACACCATGTGAAATGGCATCGAGTAATAATTATATAATCATGATATAATCAACCACTTTATTCGTCGATAGCTCTAGACGAATGCCACCATAAGACACCATTTGGACCTTGTGTGAGTAAATGACCCAAGTGATCCGGATTATTTTCGGCACGAAATAAGAGCGGAGATATAATAAAGAAATGCACAGAGATATCGCGTATATCCAGTAATATAACAGAAATATATCAGAGATGCAACCATAAACACAAAGATACAGTAATACACGATTTCTATTAATGAAAGAAATGTACAGAGACTGTA
>ML780019.1:339916-368348 GCA_009831015.1 Picea engelmannii | reverse complement strand
TTACTTTCCATTAATATGATACAGTGGCATGTCTCTTTCCCATAAAGCTATTTCCACTTTATTGTATAATTCCTTGATCATATACATAGATTGACTGTTGAATAGATTGTGCTATCTTCACTTTGGTTGGTTTGTGTTGTCTTTGTCTTAGCTGCACGAGAGCACTGGAGCGAAGCGAGAGCAACAAATACCATAGGAAGCGATAATAAGGTATCTTATTTGTTCTTGCCTCCTATTTAATTCAATACTCAAAATCTAGGGAAAGAGTCATGTTCTATCTTGCTTTGTTCTAGATCTAGGTGGATCTAGGGAGATCTGTTAGTGTCCGCACCTATCGATTTATCCTTCTTCTTCTGGGCACTTTCTTCCCAGTTTTTTCCCAACACTCCCTCAATTTCCTTTTGGAGGACCTTCTTCGTCCTCTACTGGCAATCCTAATCCTCATGGCACTCTTTTGTCATTCACTCCAAGTTATCAGTTTCCAGTTGGTGGACAATTTCACCAAGGTGGTATTCCACAACCCCCTCTCAGTGGGCAAATTCCTTTTGGAACACAACCCCCAATTGGAACACCACCTTCAATGGGGGGACCAACCCCAACTTATGGGCAAAACATATCGCCGTCATTGGCTCAGTATTAAAATCAATTGATACAAAATCCTCCTCAATCAACTGGGGGGCAGCATTTTCCAACTGCGTCCGTAACACCCCCTAGCATGGCCCAACCATATCCAGGTTTGTTCAATCCCATTTGGGGGGCAAATGCTCAAACTCAAGCCCCTGTTCCAGGGTATAATTCTATGAGCTACTATCCTCTCCAACCACCACCGAATATGCCTGGGTCTTCACATTATATGCAGACTGCTTATGGTCCTACTGGTTTGCCGACAGGGCTTCCTCCCCAAAGCCACCAGTACTCGCAAGTGAATCGACAGTTACCCTTTCTCGCCACTTTGGATTTGTCGGATTTGTCAAAGATTTTAAATGATCCTATTCGTCACTCTCCCCAATGGCCTGTTATTCTAGCCAAGCTTCCATCGGACATTCCTAAATTCAACGGCAAAGTGGGAGAGGACCCAAACAATCACGTTATGACTTTTCACCTATGGTGTTCATCTAACTCGTTGATGGATGACTCTATTCGTTTACATCTTTTTCAACGAACCCTTACCGGTTCTGCTGCGAAGTGGTATATTCAATTGCCACGAGGTTTATTCTCTGATTTCAACACCCTATCTATGGCTTTCCTTACACATTACCAGTTACCGATCCGTTATGATACGGGGACCGAGATTTTGACTTCCTTCAAACAAACTAAAGGCACTCATATATCTGATCACATCCATGAGTGGCGAAGGACACGACGTCTCATTAAACTTGAACTCCCCGATCAATTACTGGCAGAATGGTTTACAAAATCATTTGTGAACGAAATCGGTAAGCACATTGCCATGGGTGGCATAGTCACGGAAAAGCAAGCTATAAGTTGTGCTCAATATCTTGACCTCGTTTATTCACAAATGGGAACCCTTTACGATTTACTACCTGACTTACCTCGTCCTAATACTTCCAGCACATCAACTACTCCAGCTGCCTCACATGCAGCTGATGGTGTGATTGGTACTGCACAAGCCCAATCACATTCTGCTTCAAGCATAACCCCCAAACCTGCTTCTTCTAATGTTCAAAATGCTCTGTCTCCTGCCACTCCTACTGGCAAGACTTCTGAGGCAAATGCAGTCCAATCTACCCCAGCCGGTAAAAATAAATCTAAAAAGGGGAGAGGCAAGAATAAGGAGGGAAAAAATAATTCTCAAGCAGAGCAAACCAAAACTACCCCTGTTGATGATCGGGATAAGCGCAAACCACAATACCCTTTCCTTATCTGTGGTGACGATCACTACACGAAGGATTGTCCATGACGTGCCGAGGTCACTAAGTTCCTTCAAGGAGCTCCAAAACCACCTGCATCAGCTGTCTTGTCCCAACCCTTCCCGTCTCAACAATAGGCTCAGTTGATCATCCACGACCAACCCTCTTCTTCTACAACATCCTATGTTTTGATGTGTACTGGTGATTCTAAGCAGAACAACGTTGCACTCACTACTCGAGCCAAAGATTATTCTCCATCTAAGGAGAAGGTTGACGATTTACCCCCTTCTTTGGTACAACCCTCTCCAGCGACTCCACCTACCAACGATCCTCTTCATCTCGAATGACCGAGCCTCGACATAGTTCTGTGACCCCCCCCCCAAAGGGAGTCGTTTGGAAATCGGCTTTCAATCCTCATGCTCGTGTGGCCCAGAACTACAGCATTTTTGAAGATCTGGCCCAGGCACCTTCTGCGATGTCAGCCCTTGAAGTCCTTCAAACTTGTCCCACACAACAGAAGGCACTGTTGAAATCTATCGGTGGAATTGACCCGACGGATACGAATTTAATAGTCTTTGACTTGGAAGATCACATTCCAAGGTTACCCCCTCAACTTGCGTTCCAAATCCAAGTGGTTGTCTCCAACAAAAATATTTGTCAAACTGTTATTGATGAGGGTGCCTTGACTTGTGTTATGTCTCTTGTTTGTTGGAAATCCATTGGCTCTCCTCCTTTGAATGAATCCCAGAACACTCTTAAAGCCTTCAATGGCTCTAGTTTTAATCCCTACGGTGTCCTTCCTTCATTTCCCATCACGTTAGAAGGTAAAATGGTCCAATTCGAAGTGGAAGTCTTTGACGCTCCCCTTGATTATAATCTTCTGCTTGGCCGCAGCTGGATCGATTCCATGTGTGTTGTTGTGTCGGCACTTTTTTGTGTAGTACGTTTCCCTCATCAAGGAAAGGTTGTTACCATTGACCAACTTGTCTTCTTCAATTCTGATACCCATACTGGCAACATACCATTTATTTCTAAAACCCCACCGGGTTATGAGAACGTAGGTGTAGGCCTTCTAAAGGACTCCTCATTAATGGGTACTTTCCCCATTCCATCGCCCGATGTTCCACGCTCGTCTGTGGCTTCTATCCACATGATCTCCACCGTGCCTCATGAACTTCCTGCGTCATAGGACCCTTGGATTGTCCCTAACCCTGGAGATCATCTTCGTTTCGGCGATGCAATGCCGTTAAGTCTAGTCGAATCTGCCTATCAAGCGATTCAATCGGAAACACCTTCTACTACCTCTCTTGATGAGTTGTCTCCCGATCATTTTCATGTTATTTTTCCCACTGACGAGATGATCATGTCCTTCATGGAAGACACCCCTTGGGATGATGGGCATCATTGTTCCATCCTCTTTTTGGAGCAACATACTCTTGAGAACTACCAACGGATTTCTACCCCATCAACCATTGTTGTCATCTCGATGGTTCCCGAGTCTGCACATGATGTGTTTGCCGAAGGGAACTTAAGCAATATTTTGCCCACTATTCTCATTGACATATCCATTAAACCTGGAATAGTTGAAAATGTCCACATTGGAGCTTCGTGTTCTTCTGATGAAATCGTCACCTATACGTCCCTTTTCAAAGAATTTCGTGACATCTTCGCCTGGAGCTACGAAGAAATGCCAGGTATCAACCCTGTGATTGTCATACATGAGATTAAGACATACCCCGGAGTTAAACCCATCTGGCAATGCCTTCGTCCAGTTCACCCACGTAAAGCAGCGGCTATAAAGCTCGAAGTCGAGAAACTTCTGAAAGCCGACTTTATTTATCCAGTGGCTCTCACAAACTGGGTTTCCAATCTTGTCCCGATTGATAAGAAACAAGGCACCATTCGTGTATGCGTTGATTATAGGGATATCAACAAGCCTTGTCCCAAAGACAACTTTCCTACCCCCTTCGTCAAACAGATTGTCGACGATTGCACTAGAAGTGAAATCTTCTCTCTCATGGATGGTTTCTCCGGCTATAATCAAATCAACATTATTTCTAAGGATCAACATAAGACTACTTTTATTTGTCTTTGGGGTACTTTTGCCTATCAAAAACTTCCTTTCGGTCTTAAGAATGCGGGCGCAACTTTCCAACGCGCTATGTCTTATGCTTTTCATGATATCAAGCATATTATTCAACCCTATTTGGACGATTTACTCGCTCATTCTATGCGTAGAGTCGATCACCCTACCCACCTCCGAGCCATTTTCGTTCGCTGTCGGTTCTATCGTATATGTTTAAATCCTCATAAGTGCATTTTTTGCGTAGAATCCGGTCGTCTTCTAGGTTTTATCGTTTTGCATCAAGGGATCCGGGTGGATCGTATAAAGGTTGAGGCGATCCTTAATCTCCCTCCTCCTTCTACACTTCGCCAGTTGCAAAGTTTGCAGGGGAAAGCAAACTTTCTTCATCATTTTATCCCAAATTATGCCGAGATAACTAGTAGATTTACGTGGCTATTAAAGAAGGATTCAGAGTTCGTCTGGGATACCATTGCCAACAATGCTTTTGAAGCTTTGAAGTTGTCTCTAACGTGAGCTCTGCTTATCTTTCCCCCATATTATAGTCGTGATTATTTCCTTTACCTTGCTGCCTCAAATTACACCATTGGCATGGTTCTCGTCCAAGAGGATGATGCTCACGACGAACATGTTATGTACTACTTGAGTCACACTCTCACGTCGACTGAAATCAAGTATCAACATGTCGAGAAACTGGCCTTGGCTGCCATCCAATCCATCCAATGCTTCTGTCACTATATCCTCTCATGTAAGACTACGATGATTTCTCATTGCAACCCTCTGCAACACATTTTAACACGTCAATTGCTTGGGGGCAAGTACTCCAAATGGATTGTGATACTCCAGGAGTTTGACTTGGAATTCGAACGCGCCAAGTCCAAGAAGTCCTTAGTTTTTGCTGAGTTGATATGCGACTTTCCCCATTCTGCCACGGAAAATGTAGCAGCGGATTCATTACCCGATGAATCTCTTTTCCTTATTAGCACTGATGATCTTTGGTATGGGGATATCATTATATATCTCCAAACCCAGACTTTCCGACCAACTTTGTCTAGTACTGAACGACGTCACATACGCTATCAAGCTCGTCAATACATTATCCTCGGGGATACTCTTTATCATCGAGGGATTGACTCTGTTTTTCAACGTTGTCTAACGTTCGACGAAGCCGAGAAATCTCTTAATGACTTCCATTCCAGAGAATGTGGTGGTCATATGTCTGGGTATGCTACTACCCAAAAGATCTTACGAGCAGGGTATTTTTGGTCTTCTTTGTTTAACGACTGCATCACCGCCGTTCAGAAATGCCATGCCAGCCAGACCTATAATGAGAAAATCCAGTCACATCCTACTCCTCTTCACCCTGTGGTCTCAGTTGGTCCCTTTGCGAAATGGGGCATTGATTTCATGACATGTCACCCTCACTCGGTCGGGGGGCATGGTTACATTATTGTAGCCGTTGATTACTTTACGAAATGGGTCGAGGCGATGCCGACATTTGACAACACTGGAAAGACTGCAGCCTTGTTCCTTTTTAACCACGTCATATCTCGTTTTGGTGTTCCCCAATCTATCGTCACTGATCACGGTAGCCACTTTAGAAATTTTATGATGTCCGAACTTACTGAGAAGTTGGGTCTTCGCCATGATAACTCAACACCCTATTATCCACAAGCCAATGGCCAGGTCGAAGCAATCAACAAAGTTCTCATAACTATGCTCCGACGGATGATAGAGATTCATAAAACAAGTTGACACACAATGTTGTTTTCAGCATTGTGGGCATACCGGACATCCGTCAAGTCCACTACTGGGTTTACACCTTTTCGGTTAGTCTATGGTGTGGAAGCTATTCTCCCTATCGAATGCGAGATACCTTCTTTGAAACTAGCTGTTGAACTCCTACCCAACACTTCTGCTGAGGAAGAACGTCTATTGTATTTTATGCGATTAGACGAAACTCGACGTGATGCCACCCTAGTCATAGAAGCTTAGAAAAAGCATGTCAAGGCCCAATACGACAAGCATGGCAAGCCTCGCATTTTTTCTGAAGGTGATCTTGTTCTTCTCTATGAACAAGATCGAGATATGTTAGGAGATGGGAAATTAGAACCCATGTGGCGAGGTCCTTATATCGTTCGACGAGTTTTGGAAAAAGGAGCTTATGAGTTGGTAGATTACGATGTTATCCCTTTGAGTGAACCCAGGAATGGGTTTTACTTGAAGAAGTACTATGCATATATTCACATGTGCACAAGTACTTGTATTTTTAATGTATCATACTCTTTGTGTGTTACTATAGTTTGTTTTTGTCGTTATCTGGTCTCTACCCTTATATGACGTTGTGTTTGATTTCCAGATGTCGGAGTCTTCGCTACCCTATATTGGCTTCGCTGATGGCACTAGCCGTAGTACTCGAAACCTTGCTTCCGCTGCATGGTCAATTTACACCCCTACAAATGAACTTGTCTCCTTACGAGGTGTGTGTCTCGGCTGTGCGACCATCAACATTGCAGAGTATAGCATCATTATTGAATTATTGGTTGATGCTATCTCGCTTGGAATCCATCATTTGGTTGTGCATCTTGATTCGTAGCTTATAGTACTACAGTTAAGTAATGTTTATACTATCCAAAGTCCTACTTTGTTACGGGTGTATTTGCGAATTCACCTCTTGGAGCGTTATTTTGATTACATTGAATATCAACATATTCCTAGATGTCTAAATACATTAACAGATGCATTGGCTAATTATGTATTAGACAGACATTTGAATCATTTATAAATCAATCACATCAATATTCACACAACACATGATAAACCGATAGAAGCCGTCTGTATATATAACGATCAAAAGAGTTTTTACAAAAAAGTTTTGTCTGAAGACCAAAATGTCAAAATCTGAAGCTCATAGCTTCTACAAAGTGACGTCATGGATGACGTTCATGGTAACACATGACTGCCCTAGCAACCCTACGGAGCAGTCGACTCATAGATGTTGATACTCCTACAGTATGACGCTGGTCGCGTCATGGAACCTCTTCCAGAGGCATGTCTGGAATGTTTGCGGTCGGGCCCTCTAGATTTTGTTCCACCACCTGACAATCCTTGGCATATTGTGGCACTGCTGCTACCTCTCCTCGCCGCTGAATGGGAGAAGTACCGGGAGGTCGGTACGGTCCAACATCTGTGTTATCAACAAACGATTATGTATTAGTCTTTGGAAGAACATATAAAACAAAAACATTTGAATATGATAAAAATTCACAAAACATTTAAAAAGAGAAAAATGTGTGTACTTCTTACCAAGGTCCCCCCACTGAGCATCCTCTGGAAATACTAAATCCGGATCTCCTTGGAAATCCAACCCGGCATAAGCATAGTCGTCAACCATCAACATCTGTGGTTGAATCCAGTCAAAGAAAGTATCATCATACTTGATGATCGGTCCTGCTACGTGTCGGGCCATGAGCCGACACCATCTCAGCATTCTTGGATCCCTGGGACCCGGTATATTCCACTCAACCTTCAATCTCAGTGAGGGAACCCTCTCAAGTAAGAAGGACACCAACAAATATCTGTACTCGAATTTCTTCAGGTCACCTCGTCTGCATTTAGTCAATTGCCTTTTTATACTGCGAAGCACAGCATCTGCTCGGTTGAACACCTGAGGCTCAGTACACTCAATAGCATACTGGAAGTAACTCTGTAACGCCATGTTAGGAGCAGAACTCCCAACCATCCGAGCTATGGTGAATAGGATAGTACAGAGGGTCAAATATCGTACCCCCCAAATAGATACTTTTCATTTCTTTCTCTCAGCCTCGGGAACGCAGTGTAAACGGTAGTATTCACTCATTTGTAGCCCACCACCTCTGATACCAGTCAGGCTCACATAGTACCCACGTCGGGACAATCCAATCAAAAAGTAAATGTCCTCAATGTCTAAGGACAGTGTGTGGACCCCCACATGAAATACCTGTTGATCAGGGTCCCACATACACACCAGGTACTCCAACAACCTGACTTGGGCCCTCATGCCTGGGATATGAAAGTATTTAAGGAGCCCACAATTTCTCAAAGCAGCGATAGTAGGTGGATGATTTTTGGCATTTGCATTGTCTTCTTCATGCTCCCTTTCGCACCATTCAAGCACCATTTTGCTAGCCAATTATCCGCACAAGGAGCACCCAAAGGAGATTAGCAATAATTTTCATTGATTGGTTCTTTTTCTTTGGGAAAAAATTTTAAAAAATTTTGAGCATTGCGGTTCTCGCAGGTGCCCTATGTGCACAGTGAGAGAACCTCACAGGCTGCTCATGGGTCACCTACGAGAATCACCCATTCTCGCAGGTCCCGTGTAGCCTTCCTGCGAGAATGGCAGCGTGAAAATAGGGCTTGTAAAAACAACCCAAAAATGAAATTTTAACCAATAAAATCGAAAAATGAAACCATGAAAGTGTTAAGTACAAAGAGCCTACCTTACGGTCGCTGACGGCTCGCTGAATGGACACTCGTAGCTCCTGCAATCTAATGTCGAACTTGGAGGGTAAAAGAGGGGTTTTTTTGAGCTCAAATAGTGGAAAGGCAAAAATGATGTGGTAAAAAGAGTATTACTCCTTTTTATTTACTTTTACTATGTCATTTAATTTTTTATGATTATTTATGTATTAAACCCTAATCCCTAATGTCATTTTGAGTATAACTTTTGCAGGCATGATGATTTTGATGGTCAAATACAGGGATATGGACATGTTTTTCTTTGTCATCGCGTGTTTTGATTGTTTTTTATGGTTTTTATATAAAACCTCGAGCGTCGTTTTTGTCTGTTCTTGCGCTCACAAATACATGAGAACACGATTGAGCATACTTTTATCACTTTTTCGGGCTCAACAAGGTTATACGAAAATATCGTCGAGAGACCTTGCTATTTTCACGCTCGATAAAGTATTTGAAGTAAGCGTCTGATGAGCGATAATTTACCTCTTTTTCGGTCTCATCTGGACTATTTTACGAAAAAGGAACTGAGAGAGTTCTCTTTTAAGTATTTTTCAAAACTCTATAATCATGAAAAACCTTCAAGTTTTCTATCTCTAGACTCGTTAAACAAACATTGACAGAACCGTAATGGGACCGAACCACTCCTTCTTAGGGCTCGTTAAACATACTCCGAAGGATGAGCTTATATCAACAAGCATATGTTATGCTCCTTAGTCTTGTGTAAAAATAAAGAGGTACTCGCCAGAAGTGGTGAGGGAAAATTTGGGAAAGGGATATGTTTTCATCTTCGTATTGATTGGCAGTAAGTGTCGCTCTTGAACATGACACCCCCTATTCATCATTTGAAGCCGTTTTGGGAAATCCATTTGTCTCTCATTCGATTTGCTACAAGGCCATTCCCTGTGTCGTCTTTGAGTCAATGCTTCCAAATCATTAGTCCTTTCGTTCATATGTTCAAGAGAAGTCCATCTGAAACCTATATTGAGTCGGCCATCTGCAGTTATCCATTCTCTCTGTGTCGACCTTCCCTGTGTCCAGTCCAATTCACATCATACTATGTTTCATCTTCAAAATATGTTACTCATTTCGTGTCATTGATGGGGGATACATCAAGGCCCTCTTGTGACGAGTTTTGTTCCGTCAACTTCAGCTCATTATCCGGAATCAAGACTTAGAAATTATTTGGTACCTTGGATCTTGCATGCCTCAATGGCAGGTTTCCTTGCTTTCGACAGTGGGTTTATATCATTGACCCCTGATCGAAAGATTCCATCGGATGTTCGACTTCAACTCATTTATTCACACTCGATGGATTGTACTAAGGTACCTTGGGAGTCATTGACATCAATGGTGATTTCCCTTGCACTTGTTAACGGTTTCATCAATGACCAGTAATCAAGTGGTTTCTGCCATGTTCGACTTCAACACATGTAATCACATGGTTAGATTCGTACTTTGGGCGACGAGATTGAATACCCTGGATATCATCTCTTTTGTCCAGGTTGCGATGGAGTATGTATAATATGTGACACATAGATCCACTGTGTATGTCTTGTGGCTATGTCATCTCAATTTGAATTTTTCGCATAGATCCACAGTGTATTCCTGATGGCTATGATATATTTTGACGGCATGGATCCACAGTGTATGATTGGTGGCCATGACCCAGGTCTACAATTGTTATCAGTCTATGATCTGAGTATGGGAATGCCTACCTCAGAACTGGTATATATGATATTCTGTAGATGCTTGGTTGTTCGCAGGTTTCCGATTAGGTGTGCTCCTGGTTCCCGACACACACATGCAGCTTACAAAGTCTTTCGGTTGTCACTGATTCCAACCTCATACTTTGGGGGGCATTCTGTTAACCATGATTTTGGTCGCCATGATGATGTATTGATGATGGTGTACTCAGCCTCTTCATAAGAACTTTCTCTTGAGAAAAGTTACTTTCATCTCTTCCCATAAAACTCATTTTTGAAGAAGGTTCGCAGGCTGCTAGTATATTTGGCTGCGAGAATGACACATTCTCATAGGCTGCCTTAATCCAGGGTGCAAACTTCTCGCACTGTGTTGAACTTCTAGGGTGCGAACTTTTCCTAAAACAAGGAAAAAGATGAATTCTCGAAGCTTCTAGAATCTTCTAGAAGAATGGGTTGGCATTCTAATGGTTATCTTAGTACTGGATTCCCTGATATTTTGGGATCATTCTTATCCAAGTAACTAATTCATTCTCTCCTATATATTGAGTGAATTCTCAAGGAAAAGGTTAAGCAATATTCATTGGAGAATTGGTGAAAGAATTGTGTGAAGGACTGAAGCTTGAACAGCAGCTTGGAGACTACAGCAAGCCTATCAAAAGGAGTTGATTTTCTTCATGCAAGGATTGGAGAAAGTGTGTGTGTGTCGGAGCTAGGAGCCATCAAAAGGAAGTTTGCGATATCAAGGCTCAGGTTGTAATCTTTACTTTCCATTAATATGATACAGTGGCATGTCTCTTTCCCATAAAGCTATTTCCACTTTATTGTATAATTCCTTGATCATATACATAGATTGACTGTTGAATAGATTGTGCTATCTTCACTTTGGTTGGTTTGTGTTGTCTTGGTCTTGGCTTCACGAGAGCACTGGAGTGAAGCGGGAGAAACAAAGACCATAGGAAGCGATAATAAGGTATGTTATTTGTTCTTGCCTCCTATTTAATTAAATAGTCAAAATCTAGGGAAAGAGTCATGTTCTGTCTTGTTTTGTTCTAGATCCAGGTGGATCTAGGGAGATCTGTTAGTGTTCGCACCTATCGATTTATCCAATAACACCTCCTGTGAGGTTCCAATTTGTGAAGTCTTCCATTTGGTCTCTGTAGCTTCTTGCAGCTTTTCCAACTTAGCTTTCCTTTTATTGAGCTTCCTTTCCTTCTTTCTTGTGATCTAAGTCTCTCTAACTGTTTCTGGAATCCTCTTTCCATTCTTATTATTTTCTTCCCCTAGAGCAGTGGCTTCACGCTCTTGAGGTGCCCCCAAAGGGTCTAAAGTTAATATCCCTTTTCTTAACACTTCCTGGGCAGATATACTTCTTTCTTGCATAGATAGGTTCTTCAAGCCTTATTTCATTCTTTCAACCTTGACAACTAATTATCTTTCCTTATGTCCCTCCTGTGCTATTACTTTGTTATGTTTCTTTGATGTATCCTCTTGTTCTTCTATTAGTCGATCTATTTTTATAGCTATAAAATCCCTTAGTTCTTGTTTTTTCCTTTCTGTAGCTTCTTCCTCTGCTTTCCTTCTGATATGATCCTTCTCAATCCAAGTCTTACCTAACAAAAGTGGGAAAGGGTGGTTGTCCCCAACAAACTGAATGGCTTCAAATTCTTCTTTAATCGATATTCCCTCAACAATAATAGGTACATTAGTAACTCTTCTACATAGGGTTATCATCTTACCCTTAAACAAGACTATCCTTCCCAATGAAGGTACCATAGTAGGCTTTCCCAAAATTTCCCAAGTGTCTTTTTTAATAATATTCACATTTGTTTCTTCATCCAAGACAGTCTATGTCGAAGTCTTATATTCTTGTACTTATGCATTGTTTTACTTTCAGGATCTCTGATAAACTAACATCCTTGTGAACATCCATCGTTTATTTCAACTGTAATAACAAAGTCTGAACTTTCTTTGATTCTTTCTCTTTATGCATCTCTAACATGCCCTTAGTCTCTTGACTTTCTTCATATTTTTCGTGTCTCATGTTCATTCGTTCAACTTTAGCAATCATCCTTGGACAATCCTCAACCTCATGACCAACAATCTTACAACAAATACAAATAGGACCCGTGCCAGGGAATTCCTTAGCAAGATGTCCCGGTCTTCTACAGTTATAAAATAATGTCAATCCTCTTTTTATTTTAAATGTCCAACCTCTTTTGTACTGCGCACTAGGATCATAGTGTTGGACCTACAATATGAAAAAAAACATTTCTAGGTTCCTGCATCCAAGGTTCCTGCATCCACTTATTAGTCCAAAAACTCTTTCTATGCATAGGAATAACATATCTTTCTTCATTTCCATTAAATTTACTCAAATCGACTCTTTCTTTCAACTATGCCCTATCCTTTAGACTAGGACATAATCTATTAAACATACTTAAGTTCATGCTTTCAAAAAAAAAAAGTTCACCTATCTTACTCTTGTCAAAGCACAATGCTTTACCTCTTTTAGGATCTTACCTCTTTTCTTCAGATCAAATTTCTTTCTTATCACAAAGCTTCGCAAGTCAAGTAGATTACTGTGCACTTTAGCAGCAGATCTACCCATAGAGCTTCTCTTTTTCTTTACTTCAGTTCCTAGCATTCATAGTTTCAGGTCCTGACAAGGGAACCATTTGTTGGCACAAGGGCAGGCCCAGGGTTCAATGCTCAACAACGCACCAACAAAACCTTGACTACCAACCCTTTCGGAAACACTTGCGAAGCAGGCGAAGTCTCACCCGAGGTAGAAGTAGGGGGGATTACATGACACAGGTGTCTGTAACTAGGTTGGGACATAGATATGTGATAATAACACTTCGCAAAGTATTCTATTAACACTTAGAAGATGACATGCATTATTTTATTAACCTTAGTAACATCAAAGAACATACCCAAGGATAGATCTAGCATAATAAAAATAAATATTATGCACTTCACCCACTTAGCACTTAGCACTTGAATCAGATCTAGCATTTTACATAAGAAAAGCACTTAAGAAACCAAAGATCTATCTATTAAACATTATAACCAAAGCACTAAGCATATTCATAACATAAATAACATAGCACAAAGCAAACCATAAGGCACTACATGTACGTGGTTCACCCCATTGTGGGGCTACATCCACTAACCGCTTCACCTTCGTTATTGTTCATCAATCTCTTACATTCAATTACTCCTGTGCACTAAGCCACAAATTTGAGCTTTGCACCAGACAAGAGATCTACACACTGAGCAACAAATCTTCCTTACAAAACTAGGTCAAGGCACAGAGCCAACTCGCTATCAAGCACACAACCTTAACACATATACATTCCTTGGCACAAAGTCACTCAAACTACTTGCACTTAGCTCAAAATATTGTTTCTTCTACTATACATTCTTACTTATTTATACTTTTACAATCTCTTACAATAAGGCCTAATCATGGGTAAACCCTATGGGCTGACATCCCATAAACCCATTACAAAAACCCTAGAGGACCCCTTATTGGGTCCACATAGCCCAAAAAATTGGTGAGATCTGCAATCTCGGCTCCACCTAGGCGCTCCTTCTTCGAACAATGTGTCGAGGTCCAAAAGTGGTCCAAATCTGACCAAGGTTTCCCTCAAAACTTGGTCAAGGGAAAAAAACCACCCTTATGATTATTACCTTGTCCTTTTCTTCTATTCCCTCCTAGTTGTTGGTGACCATTTGGGTTGGCCGACAACTGTACAAAATGCACATCCACTAATTAAGTGGGAGTGGAGGATGAAGCCAAAGCTTGTCCTGCTACATGATGGCTGAGAGACAAATCTTTCAACTAGTTTGTCACCACATCTGTAGAATTAGCATTTGCAAAGCCTATGATGCCATCGAAATGAGGCCCGGGATTTTGTCTATGGTCATAGTTCAACAGGGGTCCTTCTGGAAGAATTTTATACAACATCCCAGATTGAGCATATATGAGGTCCAATTGTTGGGCTTTGAAAATATCTTCTTCCTCGGATGTTACTCCAGATGTAGAGACATCCTTCAAAATATAAGGAAATAAGGACTTAAGGAACCACTCCAATAGAAACGCTAGAGGAATGTAGGGTTTGATTAACCTCTTCCATCTATGCCACTCTTGGATATGGTCCAAGATATACGTGGCTTTATCTTAGCAGACGATCGACAAAATTTCTATGCCAACATCATAACGAATCGACAATTGGAAGTGGTTGAGAAAGACCAAAACCATCTGATTAAAGTTTCTGTATGTTCCCCCCAATGTTGGGTATGTGTTATATTCTTTGCACGAGTAGTAGTGTCACATTTTTGCCTCATTTTTCATAGATTTTGGTGTTGGTTATGTGTCCTATTCTTTTCACGAGTAGATTTCTTGCATGAGTAGTTGTGTCTCATTTTTTCCTCAGGAAACATGTCACATTTTTGCCTTGATTTTCGTGTCCATTGTTGGGTGGTTTTTCGGCACATGGTTTTTTGTTGATGGTTTTCTATTTCCGGTTAAGGAATTAGGGTTTTTGACTACTCCAGGTCATTGCTTTAGGGTTTTGGATGTTGTTGGATCCTATATGTATATTGTATTGTAAACAATGTACCACTATGAATGAATATATAATATGTTGGTTTTCCAAGTTTGGGTTTCTAGGAGAAAAATCTATGTGTAATTTTTGTATTTTCAATTGTATCTTTTCTGCTCTTTTACTGAAAATTTTGTTTGCAATAAATTTTGTATAAGGTTAAAATCTACATTTGGTATCATAGCTTTCTTGGCTTCAGGGAGACGACTTTGTGGTCAAGGGTTTGGCTCAGGACTGTGATAAGCCTTGTTACAATGGGAGATCTATGGTATTGATTTTTTAGGTGAAAATAAATGGCGAGCAATTTGAAAATGGATGTTGAGAAGTTTAATGGGAAAAGTTTTAAGTTGTGGAAGATCAATATGGAAGATCTGTTGGTGGACGTGTCCAGGTATTGTACCTAAATAAACTTCAGCAAATGACTGGAAAAAGTTGGATCAAAAGGAAAAGACCACAATCTGACTGTGTCTCTCAGATTCAGTATTACTAAATGTGTCAAAGGAAGCTACAACCAAGGTTTTATGGGATAAGTTGGGGAAGTTGTATCTGTCTAAGTCCCTAGTAAATAAACTATTCCTGAGAAATAAGTTGTATAACCTGAGGATGAGAGATGGAGACTTGGTGGGAGATCATTTGAACGCCTTCAATATTGTGGTAAGTCAATTAGTATTTATTGAGGTTAAAATTTTAGATGAAGATAAGTGTATCAGTTTACTATGTTCTTTAGCAGACTCTTGGGATAATCTAGTTGTAGCCATAGGTAGTAATACAACTACCTTGAATTTTGATGAAGTGGTCTCATCCTTGTTGTCAAATGATATGAAATGGAAGAATATGGAAGGATAGAGCACAGACGCATTATTTACAAGAGGACGCTCCCAAGAAATAAATAGATCTAAGTTTTCAAGTGGGAGATCTAAGTCTAAGAGTAGATATAAACCTACCAGAAAGTTTGTAAAGGTATGTTGGAGATGTGGAAAAAAAGGGAACTGCAAGAAGCAGTGTAGATCCAAAGTTGAGAAAAATAAGGGATCTGAAGAATCTCCTTCTACAAAAGGAAATACCTACAAGGAAGAAGGAGGGTATGTGTACTTGGATTCTTCAAGCACACATGTATATCATTAGGCATGGTTGGTTGAATTAGGTACATCCTTTCATATGACTCCCCATAGGGAGTGGTTCTGTGAATATGAAAGGTATGATTGAGGTAGTGTTTTATTAGGTGATGAATCAACAACCAAAATCATAGGTCAAGGAAAGGTCAAGCTGAGGCTCATATATGGAAGGATTAGAACACCACTTGGTGTTCTGCACATTCCAGGATTGGCCAGAAATTTGATTTTTGTAAGAAAAATAGACGATACAGGGGTAAAAACCATATTTGAAAAGGAAACCTAAAGGATGGTTTGAGGAGAAATGGTGTTGTTGAAGGGAGTTCAGTTTGGAACTATGTATAATGAGTGTAATAGTTCCATTGTTCATGATATTGGAGTTGAAGAAGAAATAACTCCTACAATCTATGGAGAAAAGGCTATGTTGTGGCATCAAAGACTAGGGAATATCAGAGAGAAGGGTCTTCAACTATTAGATGGTAAAGGTATGGTTGAAGGTGTGTCTAACTGATCTCTGGATTTTAATTTCTATGAAAATTGTGTATATGGGAAGCAAAATCGGTTAATATCCCCCTCTTATGCAATGATGGCAGAAGGAATTTTATAGCTAGTTCACAGTGATGTTTTTGGACCTGTGTCGGTCTCGTCATTGGGAAAATCTATGTACTATGTCTAATTTATAGATGACTTCTCGAGGAATACTTGGATATATTTCCTCAGGAAGAAATCTAAAGTATTTGACTGGTTTAAAGAGTTTAAGGCTCTTGTTGAGAATCAAACAAAGAAAATAATTAAGGTACTAAGGACAGATAACGAAAGAGAGTTATGTGGGAATGAATTTGAAGAATTATGTAAGAAGTGTACTATAGCAAGGCATAACTGATACATACCACCCTACTCCCCCTCAGGGTTGCGCAACCTCTTGGTCAAGGATCTTAATCTTCTCGATACCTTACTGGCCTCAAACTAAATCAACACAGGCCCTGTTATCACCCTCATGTTTTTCACAATCATGATCCGATCATTACAGATTTTTTGATCGATCGACGGTTCATAGTGATTGTGGGGCACCAACGTGCTCGCTCTTTATCAGATATATCTATATCCGCAATCAGAAAGTGCTCGCCCAACTCGATCTAATTGTGGTCATTAATCCTCCGTCCTGACCATATCAATGGAATTGGTGAATTGTGGGCTATTAACTAACACGTCCACTAATTTTACCTCCTCTCCTAGCAATTATTCCCCACCATCGATCTCCATTCACATATCAACGACCATAGACCACTTTGGTTATTCAGACTTCAAGAGTTTCAAAATCTCCTTCTTCGCTTTCTCCCGGAGTGCTTTGGTTCGAAGTCGATGATCTATCGATGCGTGTCTCCCATAGATCGACAACTGTAGTTCACTTCGACTTTTCGAGCTTTGGGAGTTTCAACTCCTGCACACTCGTTCTCTTCTGGAGTGTTTTCACCCAAAGTCGACGATCTGTCGATGTGTGTTCCCCCACAGATCGATGACTGTAAATCACTTTGTCTCTTCAGAATTTGAGAGTTTCAACTCCCACACACTCATTCTCTCCCAGAGTGATTTCAACTAAAATTGTATATATTATGCCACCTATCCCTATGGATTATGGACAGTCCCTAACCTCTTCAGGACTTTGAAAAATCCTTGCTTCTGTGTACACACAGAGACTTAAAGCTTGTGCACTTTGCCCAGATCCAATGATCTAGAATGATTCTTCTCCCTCCTAGATAGATCTTGACCGATAACTCGTGAAACCTTTAGAGATTCACTCCCTTTGAATATTTCTTCCGCTATCTCTCTTGAGTTTTATTTCTCAAACCATTTGATTCCTTAGAGAGTTACTTCGACACTTAGCTAGACTCTGAATCTGTGCACTCCTTGCAACATATTTTCACGTAAGATTTAACTTCTTGTGGGTGACTATGCACACCTTACAGCAGTCCCTTTGCACTCCTTGCAAATGGAAGTTCCACACTATCTCTTCTGAGATTCTGAGTAGAAACAAACTCTGTCAATGCACTCCTTGCAAACTATATGCACACCTTGCATGAACTTAGCGAAGAGAACAATTGAAACTTATCCAAATAATTCATAGTATCATATGTTCAATAACACAACTCATTCATTCATAGAAACATAAAATAAAAGGGAAGAGTTTAGCAACAACAACTCCACATGCAATTGGATCAATTTTCCTCTATTATTTTCATTCAATGAAAAAACGACTATGGCTATGAAAATCAACAATTAAAATTCAACTATCTCCAAACAACTTTCCACTACCCTCCATGTTTAGTAGCCTCATTTGGGTGTACAATACTCCTACTTATCCCAAAGGGCTCTTATGGTTCCCTCCGACTACCTATCTACTTCAGAAGAAAAAAAAACTAACTACCACTTAAGTTTCATTACATTAAAGTCTAGGAGTGAAAATCCCAGATCACTCATGATCATTCAGCTCCCAAGTGTTTGATCTTCTTCAGTTTTTCAATCAGTTCAAAAAAACATATTTGTAGGAAACGTCAGCGTTAAGATTATGAATTGATTCAAAGGCACGCTAAGGTGATGATTTGTCTCTCCACGTGTGCTTGTTGATGATGCTCCTACATCATACTCCCTTGGAAAAAATTTCATGGACTCATGTCCATGAGCTCCCACAATGACTTTCCATGCTCCTGGATATCAGCTTCATTTACCCAACTGGCATATTCTACTGGGTGTCCCTTCCACTTTACCAAATAATCAAGGTATGTATTTCTCTTAGTATTCTTGCCAATCCTCTAATCAATGATCATGTCCATCTATGGATTTTCTACTACAAGCATTTGCTTCTCCCACTAAATCTATTTCTCATCTTCTGATTCTTTCACATCATCTTCCCTGTAAGGATACAAGTTTGAAACATTGAATATGGGTGATATGCCTGCATCCTTTGGCAGCTCTATCTCATAAGCATTGGCACCAAATTTCTTTAGGATCTTGCATGGTCCTATATTTTTAAGCTTCAAATTGTTGTATGTCCCCATTGGGAACCTTTCCTTTCTTTTGTGTGCTAAGACTTGATCTCCCACTTCAAACTGAAATTCTCTTCTATGATGATCAATTATTCTTTTATATTCTGCATTTTTGTTCTGCAGCTTCCCCTTGATCTGATTGTGAAGCTTCTGCATTTCTGCAGTGAAGTCTTCTACTCCAGCACTTTTGAATTCACTTTGCTCTAGATATCTTAATTATGATACAACTCTTGGATTCATTCCATACACTATCTAGAATGTTCTCTTTCATGTACTTCTGTTCAATGAGTCATTGTATGCAAATTATGCTTGTGATAGAATTTGATCTGACTGGTTATGATGTTCAGTGACCAAACTTCTAAACAATTTCCCAAGATCCGATTTACTACCTCTGTCTATCCATATGTTTGAGGCTGATATGATGAACTAAAAGACAGTTTTGTCCCCAAATTATTCCATAATGTTATCCAAAAATGACCAACAAATTTACTGTCCCTATCTGAGACAATACTCTTGGGCAACCCATGAAGTCTCACAACTTCCTTGAAAAAAAAAAATTCAATGTGTGTTGCATCATTTGTCTTCTTGCATGGGATAAAGTGTGTCATATTTGAGAATCTATCAACCATAACAAATATGGAATCACTTCCCCTTTGGGTTCTTGGAAATCCCAACACAAAATCCATGCTTATTGCATCCCAAGGCCTATTTGAAATAGGCAGTGGCTGATACAATCCAGTGTTCTGTTTATTTCCCTTTGCATACTGGAAAATCTTACATTTTTTCACAAAATTTTTCACCTATTCTCTCATACCTGGCCAATAACATGAACTGTTCAATTGTGCAAATGTATTTTCATGGCCGAAATGTCCTGCTAGACCTCCACTATGTTTTTCCTTTAACAGATTTTCTCTCATCGAGCACCTCGGTCTACACAATTGGAAAGCTTTAAACATCAATCCATATTGAAACATATACTCTGTCCACTGGTTTTGTCTCTGAGCATAGGATTTTCACATGCTTCATATGCTTCTTTTAAATCTGGATCATCACGATACATATCCTTAAGGTGTTCAAACCCCAAGGTCTTGACCTGAAATTCCTACAGAATCAAACATCTCCTTCTCCATGCATCAACAACTTTGTTAGCATTACCAAAAATATGTTTAATGAAAAAGTGAAATTTTGTATAAATTCTATCCACTTAGCATGTCTTTGGTTTAACTTCTCCTATCTGGTTATGAATTGTAATGCTTGGTTATCGATGTACAAGACAAATTCCTTTGGATCAAGGTAGTGCATCCATTTCTTCAAGGCTTGAATTATGGCATAAAATTATTTATCATATGAGGAGTACTTTCCCTTAGTCTCATTCAGATTCTCACTGAAATATGCAACAAGCCTATTATCTTGGCTCAAAACTGCTCCAATTGAAACTCCACTCGCATCACACCTTACTTCAAATGTCTTTCCAAAATTTGGCAAGACCAAAATTGGTCATTCTGTTATCTTCTCCTTCAATATATTGAAACTTTTCTCATCTTCTTTTTTCCATTTAAAATACTTGTGCCTCTTCTTCACTCTATTCATCATTGGTGCACAAATTCCATTGAAATTTCTAATGAACTTCTGATAGAAACTCACTAATCCATGGAATCTTCTCACTTTAGATATACTCCTTGGTGATGGTCATTATTTGATTTATTTCACTTTCTATGGATCCATATTCAATTCATTTGAAGAGATCACAAAACCCAAATATATGAGTTTTGTCTTGATAAAAGAGGACTTCTTCAGATTAGTCAAGATCTTCTCCTGCTGCAGTCTCCTCATCAGCAATGTCAAATGTCTCAAATGCTCTTTTTTTAGTTTTATCGAAGACCAATATATCATCCAGATATAAAATCACAAACTTACCAATGAAATACTCCAATACTTCATTCATCAGTCTCATAAAAGTACTTAGGGCATTTGTTAAGCCAAATGAAATAACAAGCCATTCATACAACCCCTCATTTGCCTTAAAGGTTGTCTTCCACTCATCACCTTCTCTCATTCTTATCTGGTGATATCCACTTTTCAAATCTATCTTTGAAAAAAAAAATTCTCCACTTAAGAAATCCATCCTAGGAAAAGGAAATATATACCTAATGGTGATATTATTTATGGCTCTCGAATCTATACACATTCTCCATCCTCCATCCTTCTTTGGACTCAACACAAATGGTACTACGCATGGACTCAAGCTTTCTCTGACCAAACCCTTGTCTAATAATTCCTAGACTTATTTCTTTACCTCCTCATTCTCTTAAGGTGTCAATCTGTATGTTTCTTTGTTTGACATACTTGCTCCTAGTATCAAATCAATATGATGGTTGATACTTATGACGGGTGGCAATGAGTTAGGAAACTCATCCACTACTATGTCAAAAAAATTCTCCAACGTCTCCTAAACTTCTTTAGGTAAATCATCCATAGAAGTAATTGTAAGGACAACTCTATGTTTCCTCACCACAACAAATTGCATCTCATGTTCCTTCTTGACTTCACTCAGGAGTTCCTTCCCACTCATGAGAAGCATGCTTGTGATGGCTTCTTATTTTACTTTCTTCTCCTCTATAGGAAACAACATGTGTGTCCTACGATTATTTTCCAAAGTTTAAGTGTTCTTTCTCCCATCATGAATGAAATTCCTTTCAAACTGCCATGGTCTTCCAAACAAAGCATGACATACATCCATGGGAATTACATCACACAGAATCTCATCTCTATATCCACCTATTTTAAATTCAACGAGGCATTGTTTAGTGACCATTACCTAGTGTCCTTTCTGCAACCATGAGTGTCGGTTTTATTTATTTAGTTGTCCTCTCCTACTATTTGTGTTGTTGACCTAAGGTTCATATCTTTGAGGTTATCAACAAAACCTAAAACTATCGGCCCTTCTGGTAAACTAGAAGGAAACACAGTACAACGAATGCACTACACAGTCTCACCCGAGATAGCTTTAAATGGGTGGTTGTAAGACTTAGGTGTTTATAGCCTAGGATTGAGTATGAGATAGGAATTTGTTAACCAGATCCATGCACTACGAACTATAATGGTAATGCACCTATTCCTCATGGGTACACACTTCCATTACATAGTTACTTCCTAAGCAACGTATTCATGTTCCATGACAAAGTAGTCATTCATTGATTAAGCATAACAATAAATGGCAGAAAGAAAGTAAAGAGATGCATACATTCATCATACCACATAGTCATTTACCGTGGTTCACCCCCTCCTGGGCTATGTCCACAAAAATTTGGCTCTTGGCTCTTTTATTATGGTAGTTCTACAAGTCTGGCGTCGTGTGCTTACAATTCCCCTCTTATGGGTGAGATTTATATGGGGTGAACTAGATTTCACCAGGCTTCTCGGCCAAAGATCTAATCCCCAGAATATACCCTTTTCCTTCCCCTTGACCTCAACAACTTACAAAGATAGTTCGTACAGTCAAAATTATATACTAACATCCCGAGCTAATACACAAACTTTTAACATGAAATAGTCGAGCCTCTATAATGCTTCGACCTCTGAAATAGTCCCACCCCTACATGATACCTACATATCTATATTTATACATTTCAGGCTCTTCAACAATTTACAAAGCATTACCACAACCCTAACCCTACCGACGTTAGGTCTTCCTCCCACACATGTGTGTTATTCTTCCTCCAGCTATCGCTTTCCTTGTGCATGCTTTCTTGCATGCGTGCGTGTCATGTTTCTTTCCAACTGTCATTCCACCCTCTGCATGCTTTCTTTCCCATGATCATCCTTCTTTCTACTTCAGCCCGGTGCCAACAATCCCCCAACATTAACATCCGAGTCATCTAGTCTTTCTAAGCTACCTCGATCTCCTCGGTGATCGTCTGGAACTTTTCTATCATCTCTGTTGTTGTTGTCAGTGCCTGCACGGTCTTCTCCTTAATGGTATCCACTACCCGAGCTGCCACTTTATCGCTCAACAATTTTGCACATTCTACCTGTATTTGTGTTATCTGTGTTCTAGCTTCTTCTGCCTATGCAAGTACTTCTGCTACCCGTTCCTGTAATGGTTCTATTTGAGCCTTACACTCATGTTTCTGTGTTTGTGCAGTGATCAGTTCTGCCTGCATCTTCTTCATCTCTTGCATCCCCTTGATGGATTCTGGGATTGGTATGGTATTTTTCCTCTATTTGAGTTCTTGGATCGCTACATTGACCCTTTCCTCTTCCTTTTCCCAGTGATGAATCTGTGGATCCTCCTCCAGTCTTGTCCAAAGTTGCACTGATTTATCGAACAAGTCAGTTGCCATGCTAACATGTTTCTCCATCTCATGTATTTGTGTTTTTGTTGCCTGCCTCCTTTTCTCCTTTATTTCCAGTGGAGTTTTTGGTGTGAGCTTTTCTCGGAGACCCTCGATTTCCTTCTGATATCAATCAATTTCCTGTGCAATCTGGTCGATCTTTTCTACGGCTGGGAGTCTGTTTCCTTGCGCAGTTCTTGGAAGTTTTCCAAAAATTTCTCCCACTCTTCATTCCAGTTCGTTCCTGCATTCTGTCTCCTTCTGAGTTTCGGATTTGGCCTGCTCACAATATTTTTCCAGCGCTTCCCACTTCTTTGTTTCTTTTTGTAGCTCGACCAAGTTTTTATGTGCCCGAGACTATAGCTCGTGATCGATGCTAACATGCAATTTTTACAATTCCCTTGATGGCATCCGCGTCAAGACCAATTGGTTGTGATCCAATTCTTTAGTGGTGTATGTACCACGATTTCATCCATTTGTAGCATGCTCGGTTTTATGTAGACTATTTCATGTGTGTGTGGCATTGGGAGGACTAGGTATCATTCTTCTACCTCCATTATTTCGTTGTTCTATGTTGTCGAAAACTCTATGCCTATGCTGCTACTTTCTCTTTGGGCCTCCCCGAGTGTCCTAAGGAGCTGTCCCATTTCTACCAGCTCATTTTGTAGTTTATCCCTGTGATGTGTTGCGTGATCGAAGTCTTCTGCTAGAAAATCCTGGACCATTCTGGCAATCATTTCTCCATCGTCCTCCATGATCATATAGTCTGGTGATGCTCGTTGTGCCTTTGATTTCTTGTGCGCGCCTGCAGCCTATACAACCGGTCTCTTAGTTCCCCCTAGTTCCTGTGTGATGGGATTTGGGGCGGTCTCCTGCGCTCCCTTAGCTTGTTTCGACTGTTCGTTGGTCACTTTATGCCCCTTCTGGGTTCTTATCTTCTTTAACCCTTTGTTTACCTGAGTCGAATTGTTTTGGCCCGTCCTTAGTTTCTTGGGCATTGGAATTTGAGGGGGTTGTGTTTCCGCCTGCGTTGCTTCTCCTTCTATGGGTCCTTCTGGTAATTACCAGAGAATGGATGGGATTCTCCATGCATCAGGCCATTCACTGATGACCATGTCTATATCACTTTTTGTGATGCAGTAGTGCATCGCTAGCCACTATTTATCTGGATCTTGTGTTGGTTGTATCCACATGGCTTGACGTGTAGCCTAGAAGTTAGCGATGTCCCCATATCGCACGACAACCTCTGATGTTATTCTCCATGATCGGCTGATAGCTTCCTGTATGTCCCATAGATATGCTTCAAATATGATTCCATTTTCCCTCTTATTCCTGTCTTGTGGCTTGGATCTCAATGATAGATATCTCACTCCCGTTAGTTGTGTTCTAGTACAAAAAATTACATACTATGGTTCCCACCATCCCATGAAGGCTATGAGGGTGAGCAACAATGAGTAATGGAATTCTGTATCGAGGTCCTGTGCATCCTTGCAATCCATTTGGAACATGTTTGATAGATAATGCACCCAGCTCACAAAGGTGCCTTCTGCGCATTGAGCTGCAACTACGATGACTCCTGCTAGTACCTCGTCTTTGCAGAATTTTCTTAACAATTTACAGGATAAGATATTTGTGCCCAATAGTGTCGATGCATTATTGATTCATTTGATTATAATGCCTCTTGTCCCCCTGGAGGTACCATATTTCTTCTTCATTTCCTCTGCTAACGCTTTCTCCTTGGATTTATCGTCCAAAATCAACGTGTGATCCATATCCCAGCTGGGTAGTCCTGTTATCTTCGCAATAATATCAATAGTTATGGTAATGGGTTTGTCCAGCCATATATCCCCTCCGTGCGTGACTGCTAATATCTGCTTGATGCATGTTGTCATGTATTGGCCTCTACCAAAATGTGGAAGTTTCAACAACCCTAAAATTCTTATTCTGTCCAGTCCAACTTCCCACTGATGTGGATGGTTGATCGTTTACCCAAGTTGGTTTACCACTATGTTCTACATAAAAACCCTCGGTGCAAGTTTCAGGTACTTGGTTTCGTCCGATAGGTCATGGTAGGAATACTTGAGCTTCCCGACCTAACCCAGTAGTTGCGGATCTATGTGTACTCCATCTGGTATGCGTGGTAGCACAATTTCTGCTACCAGTTTCCTACAAGGTGAGCTCGGTATCTAAACTTTGTCTTCCTATTGTGGTGGTTGGTTTGAAGTTCCAACAACTCCTGATTATTCCCCTATAAGCCACTCTAGACAAGCTGAGGTAGTTCCTGCGGTCTCCTTTGTTGGTTGACCTAGGCTAGGTACCTGTGACTCATCTAGTTTCCCTTCTGATCCGTGATTCTGTGTCATTCATTTAACTTCCACGGTTGCTTCAGTGTTTTCTGGTTGCACTTCCTGTTGGGTTCCCACTTCCTCATTCTGAGGCTCCTGCGTCGCTACTGGTGTATCCTCTTTCATGGCCTCTTCTTGTGGTTGTTGAAGATCTTCCAGTATTGGTTTAGAGTTCACCGGTGTTATCTCTGGGGATGGGATCTCGTCAATATCAACGATCTCTGGTTGTTGCTTCTCATTTTCTTCCAGCAATCCTCGTGACCTAGTTTGAACATTGGTCGGTCTAGCTGTCTAGCCTGGTTCTGCGGGCTTCGGTGGTGCCATAGTGGTGAGTGTTGAACGTTTGATGAGTTTGAAGGAATTCGGTGAGCTATGTGGTCTCTCTCTATTCATTATGGTTTTTGTTTCTCTCTCTCTATTCTCCTTTCGTGAATAGACTAGTTTCTTTCGTGCTCGCATGTTGTATGGGCTTGTCATGGAGCTTATCGAGGATGCTTCCTCCATGATGCAATTAATGCACCATAACTGTGGGTTCAATTCATCTGCGGTAGTTTTGTACTTGCAATTACGATTACTTTTCCATTTCCAGATGGCGTGTTTAATGTGATGTTCCATTAGTCCTTGTTGTGCCTTAATTCCTCTTAGTGTTGTCCTGTCATACTGCTTTTTCCAAATTTTTGTTTCCCGTTCATTTTTCTTTGGCATGTAACCGTTTCTCTTTCCTTTGTTGCATTTGTGTTTCGAGCGTCATGTGGCTTTTCTATCTCTAGCATGCTTCACGCTTCTTTTCTTTTTTTTCTTTTTTTTTACTGCGCGGTGGGTGGTCAACTGTCCTTGTACAGCTTCAGTCGACTCTCGTTGATCATTCCTGTGAGGTCTACGCCTGCTAAATATTTTAACCATACAGATCCACCATTTGTTATAGATTTTACCTTGTATGGTCCTAGCCAATGCATTCTTAACTTTCCTGGGTGCTGGAACGATTTGATGTCATAGAGAAATACTAGATCTCCTTCCTTGAAAGTCTTCTTCTTGATGTGTCGATCATGCCATGATTTGTATATGCCCTTCTACACTTGTTGATGGAATCCTGCCAGGATACAGTCTTCCTCCATTGCTAATATCTAATTGAGTCTTTCCTGTATTGCGCCTCGTTCTGTCATTTGTGTGATGATAGTTATGCGTAAAATGGGTACTAAAAATTATAATGGTACTATTGCTTCTCGATTGTAGAGTAGTTAGAATGGTGTGTTCCCTGTCAAATTTTTGCAAGTCGTCCTATACGCCCATGATACTGCTGGTAACTTGAGGTCCCAGTCATCTCTGTTGACATTACAGTTCTTTGTCAGTGCGTTCTCTAGAATTTTGTTAAAGGCTTCTATTGTGCCATTCGCCTATGGATGATACGGTGTACTTTTCTAGTGGTGAACTTCAAACTCTTCGAGCATCGCGTGGATGGTGCTATTTATGAAGTGTGTGCCTTGGTCACTCATCAAAACTCTTGGGCACCCAAACCTAGTAATTACGTGTTCAAATAAGAAGTGTGCAGTTGTCTCTGCGGTGCAGTCTTTTACTAGTGTGGCTTCCGCCCACCTTGTTAGGTATTCCGTCGTGATGATGATGTATCTTTCCCCTGTTCTTTTGGCTTGTGGGTTAATTGGTCGCACAAAGTCTATATCCCATTTATCAAATGCCTGCAATTTTATTTGCGGTCATAATGACATCTTGTCCCTTATGTTGGGTTTGCCTACCCTTTAACAA
Source organism: Picea engelmannii (assembly GCA_009831015.1). Lineage (NCBI taxonomy): Eukaryota > Viridiplantae > Streptophyta > Pinopsida > Pinales > Pinaceae > Picea > Picea engelmannii. The sequence goes on along the minus strand of ML780019.1, from coordinate 340,988 downwards.
ACATCGCATCTTTGACAGTACTCTTTCGAGTCTCTGTGAATCGTTGGCCACCATAATCCTGTGTGAAGTACCTTCTACGCGGTATATTTTCCTGTATAGTTCCCTCCTGCTAATCCCTCATGGGCTTCTGCTAAATTTATTTTTTTTTCTTTCTCTAATGTAACTTCGTAGAATGCTATCTGCGCCCATTTTATATAGATGTCCTGCAATCAGTTGATAGTTGACAGTGCGAACTACCAGATTTTACTTCTACACGGTGGTATATTCTTGCGGTGCGGTACCTTTGCTCAAGTATTGGATAATATCTGTGAAGTAGTCATCAGTAATCTGTACTGAGAATAACTGGGCATCCAAAAAATTGTCTTCTAAGTTCGTGGGTTATTCTCCATTTGTGACCCGTGATAGGTGGCCAGGTCCTGCATTTAGTGTTTGCACTCTTTTCATCGTTTGATGAGCAAAATAAGAGCACTTACATGCCTAGTTGGGCTCTGCTAGTCATGACAGCTATATGGTAAAAAGTTAGAAAGAAAACAACAAAGATATTAACAAGAATTAAACAAAAACTAAATGAAACTATGAGCATAGGAACAAAAATAAAAACAAATGAAAATGGACCAATATCACCAATATATAAGTTGGTCTGATTGATGAAATCCAAAGATACACAATGGAGAAAGAGGACTTGGGTCCCTTCCCTCTCCAATGGAAGGCTCTTGAGGCCCTCAACTGATTTCTCTCCTTACAATGAAAGATGAAAATATGGGTGAAAAAACTCCAAGCTTATCCACTCTAGTGAGAGATGGAAAGCCTATGAAATGGTGTTGATTATGTCTATTGCCAAAGAATGAGTCTCTAGCAATATCAACAGCATAACAATACAAAGAATTCCTTGAAGAAATGGTGGTCATTCATGGCTTTTTATAACCAAACATTGAGTTACTATGCAACCTCTTTTGAATGTGAAGAGGGGCTCTTTAGGGCACAATTAGGTCTTTGACCAGCCCCCCCACGCGGATTGAGCTCTGATTTGGTGTCAAATCGACTTGGGAGCCGATCCATTAGTGGTTGGGAG